>CAUYPK010023187.1:22500-41611 GCA_963574355.1 Loris lydekkerianus
CTTGTGAAAAATCTGTCTGTTATTTCTGTATGGTTCTATTTTGGGATCTCTCGTCTGTTCCATTGATCTTTGTGTCCATTCTTTTGCTAATACCCTATCTTCATTCCTGCAGCTTTACAATATGCCTTGAGATCAGATAATGAAAGTCCTCCTTGTTCTTACTTTTCATAATTGTTTTAGCTATTCTGCTGCCTACCATTCCTTATGTATTTTATTTATTTTTATTTTTTAATTTTTTTTACTTTTTGAAATGAGTCTTACTATGTTGCTTTCAGTAGAGTGCTGTGGCTTCCATAGCTCACAGCAACCTCAAACTCTTGGGCTCAAGCGATTCTCTGGTCTCAGCCTCCAAAGTAGTTGGGACTACAGGTGCCCACCACAATGCCTGGCTGTTTTTAGAAATGGGGGTCTCACTCTTGCTCAGGCTGGTCTCGAACTTTGAGCTCAAGCAATCTGCCCATCTTGGCCTCCCAGTCCTTATGCATTTTGAAATCAGTTTGTTGATATCTACCAAAAAGTTTCTTTGAATTTTTACTGAGATTTCATTCAATGTATAAATCAAATTGGCAATTGGTATTGTAACAATGTGAAGTCTTCCAATCCATTTACATGGGATATCTCTCCATTCATTTTGATATTCTTAGATTTCTTTCATCAGTATTTTAGCATTTTCCACATCACATATAGATCCTGCACATATTTTTTAAGATTTATACCTAAGTATTTCATTTTTTTAAAAGTCAAATTCTATTAATAATTGTAGAATTACAGGCATATGGAAAAGCAGTTGACTTTAGTGTATTGACCTTGTATTATGCAGCCTTGCTAAACTCAACGTTTAGTCCCAGGAGTTTTTTTTACAGATTGTTAGGGGGGGGTTTGTATAGACAGTCATGTCATCTATGAATAAAGATAGCTTTGTTTTTTTCTTTCCAGTCTTTATGCCTTTATTTCTTTTTCTTGTCTTATTGTACTAGGTAGGTCTTCCAGTAAAATGGTGAAAAGAAGTGGTCAAATAGAAGACATTTTTGCCTTATCCCTATCTTAGGAGGAAAGCATTCATTCTCTATTAAAAGTATGATGTTAGCTGTAGGGTCTTTGTACATATTCTTTGGTTAAGGAAGTTTTCTACTACTTTTAGTTTTTGAGAGTTTTGTCATGAATGATTGTTAAATGTTACATATTTTTATTCTGTGTTTGGTCTTTAAATCAAATAGGATAGGTTAATTTTTATTTTTATAAAAGGGAAGAGGCCAAAATGTCTTTAATGTTTGATATAGCTAACAGATATGAGATTACTATTTCATCATGAATTAATAGAAAAATAGGTAAAAAACAATTATGCAATTTAAAATAATATACTGATTAATAATTTTACCTTATACGATTATATACCACACAGAATAGTTTCAAAACTTTCTTTAGGGTAGGAATAGTTAAAAATACAGTAAAGACAAACACTGCATAATTTATATGTCTGATTAGTATACAACTTATGCAGTGGACTTGTTAATTTTATAAAAGATCATTTACATAATGTTGAGAATTTCATAACAGGTATAGTGTATAAATAATATGGTTTCCTAAAATTTTGAGAGCCATCTGATGTCAAACCTTTAGTAAAATTTAAATATTAGTTTCTTCATATGCTGGGGGAAGAAATGTTTACTGACTAACCTGTGCCACACTCCTCTCAGTTTGCTGGAGTAAATAGGCCAAAGGTTAAGCCATCAGTCCATTTCCCAGTGCTGCTCTACAGTGGCTTTCTTTGTGTTTATTCAATTGTTAAAGCAATACAGCAAGTGTTATTGAGAGGTAAAACAAAGCAAGTCTAACATCAGACACTGGGGGCTTTTTTAAAACTTGCAGTGGGATATTATTACATGTTTCAAAGAGTATATTGATAGTACATCTTTATGGAAACCACCACTCTAGAGTGAACTGTACTGCAAATCAAATCAACATTATGCACCAGTGATGCTCAGGTGAATTTAAATAAATATTAAATGTTTAGTGGACCAGTTTTAGAGAGTAATACTGTGGGCATAATTTAGTTAAAAAACACTTTTTTACCGTGGGCTGGAGGAGTGATTTAATAAAAAGACTTTTTAAAAAATTGCAAGCTATAGGTTCATTTTCCTTAGCAAATTAGGGTGAATTTATTTTTATATAAGTGAACCCTTTATTCATCAGATGTAGCTTCAATCATAACATAAAAGGAACACCAGTTAATTTAAATATAGAATGCTTTCAGAGACACGAAATATTTATGACCTTCCCTATAAGGTCCACAGAGTGTTTCTGAGCATCCATACAGATTAGATCTTGAACAGCTGCATGGAGCACACAGAAATCATGATTCCTGTTTCTGTGAACTAACTTGAATAAAGTCTTTCATCTAAAGATCTCATTGTTTGTCAATTTCATGAATCCCTCATCTCATCTCTGAAGGGCTCATTCAGTTTAATACAGTTCAGCTTTGTGGTTTAGAACTCTAGAAATTGCTATTACAATTTATAATGCACAAAAAGTTAATAAGTTAATTTCACAGTTTCTTTGAAGAATTAGATAAAGTGCACTCTAAAATGATGCCTTTTGCAAAGACTTAATGATAACTTGGGATTCTAACTCAAATTTAACTAGGTGTAAACTGTATGATCTTAAGTAAATTATGTATTCTTTTACTGTCCAGTTTCTTTGTGGTTATAATAAAGCCTCATGTAGAATTAAGAGGAATAAATGTGCGAAAGTGCTGGTTTAGTTCATTTATTCTATATAAATTTAGAGTGTCTTCATTCTGCCTTACATCTTAGTCATACTAATGAACTGAGGCTCATCTTATATCCCATGTTCTGTAAACATTTTAGCAGTGATTAAACTAAAAAAAGTCACTATCATTATTTAACTGTGATTTATTAAGAAAATATCAGATGATCTTTTCCTCATGTCACAATTTATTATTTATTTGGCAGTAAGCCATATGTTGCCTGGCATTTCACATTGCATAATTCTTATTCCTCTTTACAGATAATGCATTCTTTGAATTTAGGGATCTTGACTTAATTGAACCTTCACAAAAATTAATGTGTAGTGCCTTCTAAGAGAATAAACTTCTGGGGTTTGTTGTTGTTATTGTTGCTTTTGGAATATCCACATACATGTTCTCTTCTTATGGTGAGGATGGTCAAAAAAATATTAAAATGTATATATGTGTGTGTATATATATAGATAGATAGATAGATAGATAGGATCTTGCTCACTCTGTCAACCAGGTTAGAGTTAAGTGGTGCAGTCATAGTTATCATCACCAGGCCTCAAGTGATCCTCCTGCCTCAGCCTCCCAAGTAGCTAGGACTGTAGAAACACACTACCACATCTAGTTAATTTTTTGTTTTGTTTTGTTGGTAGAGATAAGAATATCCCTACGTTGTCTAGGCTGATCTCAAACTCCTGGCTTTAAGTTCTCCTCCCACCTCAGCCTTCTACCACATCTGACTTTTACTGTAATTTTACTAAGGAGCTTATTTATTAAATTAAAGTCACCTGATCAGAATATCAGCACTCTGGTAGTTTTCCTTTTTCCTTTGAGTATATGAAAATTAGCAACTAGAGAAGGTTTCTTCCAAACATTTCTAACTGAGAATGGCAAAAACACAAAAGGAGATAGGTATTCCACAATAGAAACAGAATAATGTAGGTGACATTTATTAATGCAACCAGTGGATATTATTGGTATCAACTAAATACTAGGCTCTCTGCTAGGGAATATAGTGATTTTTTTAAAAAAGGAGGGGTAAGATCCCTACCTGATGGAGCTTTTAGTGAGTAAACAGACAAAAACAATTTTTCTAACTCAGAAAGTAACAGTGTATAAAGAATATGAATAAATATCTTTTGTGTGTGTGTATGTGAGTGTAACTGGGTAGAGGAAAAGCTATTTTGTATACTGTGATTAGAAAAAGACTTTAGAGAAAGACACAAAATAACACCTAAAGGGTGTGAGGACTTGCCTAGATTGTGATCTCTGGTTTCTCTCTGAAAGGAATCAGGATTCTTTGGAAAACTAGCTATTTCAGGTTGAGATCACAGTTTATTGGGGTCATGATGTGGGAGCCAACTTCCTATAAGCCATAGACTAGTGACTGTAATTAATTGGAATGCATCTATTATTTAAAATACACATGTTCATAATGTTACCTTAAAAATGCATTGTTTATCTTTGGATCAAAACTGGACATCAGGTATTCATCCCGTCTTTCTTGTAAGTACCATACCTCGATATAACCAAATAGGTCAGGAGGCATAGTTCTTAACAGAATGTAGCTAATAAATGCAGAAAGAATGATAAAACTATTATAGTTTAATGAAATAAAATTAATGATATTAAATACCTAGGCAATGAAACTTTTCACTTTTTCCTATATATACTTCTGAATGTTTTATATTAGGAATTAAAAAAATCAGTTTAGGGCGGTGTCTGTGGCTCAATGGGTAGGGCGCTGGCCCCATATACCAAGGGTGGCGGATTCAAACCCGGCCCTGGCCAAACTGCAACAACAACAACAAAATAATAGCTGGGTGTTGTGGCAGATGCCTGTAGTACCTGTTACTTGGGAGGCTGAGGCAAGAGAATCACCTAAGCCTAGGAGTAGTTGGAGGTTTCTGTGAGTGGTGTGATGCTACGGCGCTCTACCGAGGGCAATAAAGTGAGACTCTGTCCCTCCAAAAAAAAAAAAAAAAAATCAGTTTAAAAGGAGGGTAAGAATTCAGCAAGCAGGAATGGAGTTGTTAGAAATATTTCATGCAGTGAAATAGGCAGTGGTTTGGTGGAAAGTGAAAAAATACTGTACATATTCAGAGAAGATTTAGTAATCAGATTCTTCAAAGTATTATACAAGATATATTAAGTGGAAGTATTGTAGATGTAAGTTCTCAGAATACACAATACCTAGAAATAGTGGAACCAGACTATTGCTAAGTTCAGGAGGAACTTGAAATTCAAAGGAGCTTCTCTACAGTTCTTGCTACCCTTTGGTTTCATTGAACTAAAATAGAGGCATTAAGTAATGGATTTAATTAAGTCAAATAGATTTGGTAACAGACCTGAACAGAAAGGTGCCATGTATAGAGTGTGGCATTGATTTTACTTGAACAGCTCTTACTTAAAGCAGTCAATCTATTAATTAATGTTATTGTCCTTCAATTCAGTAATGTATTCTTGTTAGAATTATGTGTATGTGTACATATAAATGAATATCCCAACATTAATTATTTCTGTAGCCACATTAGGCCCTGGAATACTGTTAGGGGACCACATATATTCCTGTCTAAAAGTAGTACATTTAGTGAACTCATTGTCAACAAAAGTGCCAAGCATATGTATTGGGTAAAGGATAGTCCCTTCAATAAATAGTGCTGGGAAAACTGGATGTCCATATGGAGAAGTATGAATACTAGATCCTTATCTTATGCCATATACAAAAATCAAATCAAAATGGATTAAAGACTTACATCTATACTCAGTGCCCGTAGCTCAGTGGTTAGGGTGCTGGCCACATACACTGAAGCTGGCAGGTTCGAACCCAGCATGGGCCTTCTAAACAACAATGACAACTATAACAAAAAAATAGCCAGGAGTTGTGGCTGGAGCCTGTAGTACTAGCTGCTTGGGAGGCTGAGGCAAGAATTGCTTAAGGCTAAGAGTTTGAGGTTGCTGTGAGCTGAGATGCAACGGCACTCTACCAAGGCGACATAGTGAGATTCTGTCTCAAAAAAAAAAAGACTTAGATCTAAGCCTGAAATTAAGAAACTACTAAAAGAAAACATTGGAGAAATGTCCCCCAAGACATTGGTATGGGCAATAATTTTTTACTAATACCTCAAAAGGACCAGCCAAAGCAAAATTAGACATTTGGGATCACATCAAGCTAAAAAGCTTTTGCATAGCAAAGGAAGCAATCAACAAAATGAAGCAACAATCCACAGAATGGAAGGAAATATTTGCAAACCATCCATCTGAGATCCAACAACTCAATGGGAAAAAAATCAATCCAATTTAAAAATGAGCAAAAGATCTGAATAGACATTTCTCAAAAGAAGATACACAAATTACCAATAAGTTCATGGAAAAATGCTCAACATCATTAGTCATCAGAGAAATGCAACTCAAAACTACAATGAAATATCATCTCACCCCAGTTAAAATGGCTTTTATCTGAAGGGTAAGCAATAATGAGTGCTGACAAGGATGTAGAGAAAGGAGAAGCCTTATGTGTTGTTGGTGGGAATGTAATTTAGTGCAACCACTTTGGAGAACAGTAGGCTGTTCCTTAAGAAACTAAAGATAGAACTATCATATGACCCAACAATTCCATGTTAGGTATATATCCAAAAGAAAGAAAATCAGTATGTCAGAAGCTATCTGTACTGCCATGTTTATCACAACACTACTGGCAAGAGACAAGATTTGATATCAGCATAAGTGCCCATCAATGGATGAATGGATAAAGAAAATATGCTACAACACACAATGAAATAATATTCAGCCATACAAAAGAATGAAATCCTGTCATTTGCAACAACACGGATGGAACTGGAGATCATTATGTGAAGTGAAACAAGCCAGGCACAGAAAGACAAATTTCTCATACTCTCATTCATTTGTGGGAGGTAAATATTTAAAACACTTGATTGCATGAAGACAGAGAATAGAATGACGGTTGCCAGTAGCTGAGAAGGAGAGGAGGGAGCAGGGTATAAAGTGGGGATGGCTAATGAATGCAAAAATATAGTTACATAGAATAAAGAATATTTGATAGCACAACAAAGTTTTTCTAGTCAACAGTAAGTTTTATGGTATACTTAAGAGTAGAACTGGAATATTCCTAACACAAAGAAATGATAAATACTTGAGGTGAATAGATACCCTGATTGCACTGATTTGATTATTACACGTTGTATGCTGTATCAAAATATCATATGTATCTCATAAATATATATACGCAACTATTATGTACCCATGATTAAAAATAATCAATTAAAAAAACAAAAGTAATACAATAGATAATTGGAATGTGTAGTTTAACCTCACTTCATAACAAAATGGTCTTCTCTGTTCAAAGTCCTATACCTCTCTGCCCCACCTATTATAGATAAATATTCTGATTTATCTACATTGATGATGTTTATGGAAAATAGCAAGTGAATATATTTCTTTTTAAACTAATTTTTTTCATTTGCAGTGACTTGTGTCATGGTATTATTTAAAAAAAAAAAAACAAAAAAAAAAACCCTTAAAATAAATCTGTCTTGAGAATTTCTAGAGTGGACTAGCACCAAGCTTTGTTTATTAATTATACAAGCCAATGTATATTTGCCGCAAATTGAATTTTTTTTTTTTTTTTTTTGAGACAGAGTCTCACCATGTCGCCCTTGGTAGAGTGCCATAGTGTCACAGCTCACAGCAACCTCAAACTCTTGCCTTAGCCTCCCTAATAGCTGGGACAACAGGCACCTGTCACAGTGCCGGCTATTTTGTTGTTCATTTGTTTAGCAGGCTCAGGCCAGGTTGGAGCCTACCAGCCCTAGTTCAAACCTATCAGCCCCAGTGCATGTGGCCGGTGCCCTACCTGCTGAGTTATGAGCACCAAGCCAAATTGACTATTTTTTTACTCTCCTGGTATATGAGAGTTTGGTTGCTGGGATTTATAAATGCGGTATGTGTCACAGATGAGAAATTGTGGGAAACTCAGATGTCAAGCTATGTAAGCAGAGCTCTGTGGAGATGGACAGTTGTGTTCCCTGTGATATGTCAGAGGTTGCTTGCTTTTATGGCTAGTGAAATAGTTTGGTGAAGTCAAAGACATATTAATTAAGTTTCAGTTTTCTCATCCTTACAATTTTTTCCTAAAAATGGAAACTGGACAGTAATGAAAGAAAGTTGTAGTATTCTATTTATCATTGGTTCTTTACTTCAGAATTAAATTTAAATTTGGAAAAAATTTGAATTTGGGATTTTCTTTTTTTTTAATATCAAAATAGAACAATTTATTCAAGACACTGAATATGATCTGTTGATTCTCTCTTGAAACAAATGAGCTATGGCACACAAGGTGATTCTTCTTAATTTTTTCCCAAAGAGCGTGAGAGTGAGCATAGGTGGAAAAGAGAATGGAACAGGAGGTGGATGTTGTTTGAACAGAATCTGGAAAACGCTGATGGAGAACCACATCTGGCTGTACGTCTGACACAGACAATAAAAACCGCAGAAGCCAGAATTGAAAACTTCAGTGAGTGAATTCTGGCTTCTGCAGTTTTTATTTATTATTAAATCATAGCTGTGTACATGGGGCACCATATACTGGTTTTATATACCATTTGACATATTTTCATCACACGGGTTAACAGAACAGACTTCCTGGCATTTTCTTAGTTACTGTGTTAAGACATTTATATTCTACATTTAGTAAATTTCACATGTGCCCTTGTATGGATTTTCTTAGTTATGTATTTTAAGGAAAAGAGATTCCTGTATAGCACAATACTTACTTTCTAAAAAAACATGTATTTTTTTATTAGGGGATCCAGAAGTTGGCTAGTCAATACCTGAAGAGAGATTGGCCTGGAGTAAAAGCTGATGATCGGAATGATTACAGGTAACTTACTAAGTAGTTTTTGCCTATTTTTTAACAAAAGTGTTTTCAATTAGAGCCATATCACATATAGATAATGTAATATTCTAGTTGTTAAAAGAATTATTTCTTTCCTCTACTGTGTTTTTAAACATAATATCAAAATTATTAAATTTTTAATGTTTCATAACATGTAGGTAATCTATGTAAAATAGATCATTTTCATGTGTTTAAGCAAAGGGTATGATTTATCTAATTAATACTAACATAATGGGATTTAAGGAAGATAGATGACAGTGTAACACAAATTGTGTTCTGAGTGACCTATGATGAAACACATTATTTCAACAAGTTTCTAAGTAAAATATTTTAAGGAGAGGAGCATTCTTTTAGCACAATACTTATTTTAGAAATGTCTGTGTTTGCATAAATGAGGCACTCAGAAGTTCGCTAGTTATTATCCCACACGAATTAAAAGAAGGCAAATGATGATATAATAAAAATTGTGTCCTCAGTGACCTACTGATAACTTAAAAGTATTTGTAATTTTGTTTAGAATTTGATGTCTTTTTTGAGGTTAACTTGGAAGCATTTATAGTCTGTTGTGCTCAGGGTTGTACTTATAGGCTCTTGCGCTAAGGGCTGTATTTAGTTGGAGGACACAGAAGTCAAAGACTTCAGAGTTTACAGTCTGGTTGGAATTAAGACTTACATCCATGAAGCAATAGCAGAAAATCCAGGGTAATTAAGATCTCAATATTGAAGTACATAGTTTGGAGTCTGAGTATGAAATCAAGCCGTTTAATTCTCAGTGAAGACTGACATTATCAAAGAATTTCTTGAGAAAGTGGCAATGGGGGTAGAAAACTAAAGATATACAGGAAACCCTAATAACTCTTCACAGTGGCAACAGATAAACTTAGAAGATGGCATAATAGCTAGAACATCTATAAATGCAATAAAGAATATTAAAACAGGAAATAAAAATAAGATTTCCTTGTGGACTTTCCTGTATCTACAAAGTTCAGCTAAGGAGAAAGAGGAGATGAAATTCTAGGCAAAAAAGACAAATAAAATAAAATTTTGCGGTGAGAATGAGGATATGTTTAGTGTTGCTGGTAAAAGGAAATTAACCTAACCAAGAAAGAGATTGCTTATTGTGTAGTGAAAAAGCATCCAACTTATAGAAAGCTATATTCCAAGTTTATTTGAAATTCAGAGTTCAGATTGCCAAAGAAATAAGGACAATAAATCTATTCTCCCTGGCTGGCTTATAAAACCCAATTTTAAAAAGTGTTTTAAGCCAGCATTTTCTAAGTATTTACTATATGCCAGACACTAAGCCATGAAGTTTAACTCCTCTCCCATGATTATCCAAACAACCTGGTAGATAATAATTATTCTCATTTTTATATACTAGGAAACTGCATCTCAGCCTAAACGCCTTACTCAGGGTCACATAGCTATTTTAACATTCTTTCTTTTTTTATTCATGAGATACATATGAAATGTCTACCCTATGGCAGCTGTTAAAGTAGACTTCAGGATTAGAGAGACTAGAAGATATGATGTCTGGCCTTTAGGAGCACAGAGGAGATAACCACTATAAACAGCTGTGGTACTGGGTCATACACAGCAGAGGTCCTTTGAGACCGTAAAAGAAAACCAAGGCTTATACAGCAGAGTCTTAAAGAATGTGCAGGAGTTTGCTAAAAGGAATTCTAAGCTGAAGTAACATCTTAAAGGCATGGAACATGAGAAGATAGGAGTGTTAGTTAATAATAATGAGCAATTCAGTGTGGCTGGTGTGAAGTATATAGGTTGGAGAATAAGTGGAGTTGTGGAGATGGAGGATATATAGGTAGGCGTCATCAGGGACTCTTCAGACCATGTTATAGAGTTCATTTTCTTATTTGGAAGATAATGGAGGCATTATAGAATTTCCACAAGAGGAATGATGTGATCAGGTTCTCTGTAATGATAGTATGAAAGTATATTAGAGGAGTATAAGGAAAAATTTAGAAAGGATAGAATTGCAAGAATTTGATCCCTTATCATCATCTCTTATTTGAACCATGAAAATTATAGTATAAATCAGGTTGTGGGGGAAATATCAGAGAATGAAACTACAAGACTTACAATTGATTGAGCAAAATTTTATTTTTTGTTGGTCAAATTTGTTCTGAGGCAAACTATACATATGGTTTTCTTGATATCTAAAATAGCTCTTAAAGTGTAGAAGGCACTTGATAAGTATTTACTGACTAAAAGAATGGGGTAGGAGGAGGGAAAGAGAGTTACACAGTGACTCTCAGGTTTTTCAATTTAGGCAACTGAGAGGACAATGGTGCCATTGTGGAAAAACATAGTAGATTGAAGTTAAGAATGTCAATTGCCAGGGTTTCTGTTTGTTTGTTTATTCACAGTTTATTGAATTTCCCATTTATTTTTTTTTCTATTTATATTTGCATTGGTACTTTTAAAAATCTTATCCAAGTAATACATGCTTTGAATTAAGTAGGACGTGGTACGAAAGAGTATAAAAAGTATAAAGTCCAGCTTCATCACGTTTCTACTCCCCTAGAGTAATTGCTGTTAAAAGCATATGGTCTTTTCTTTTATATTTTTTTCTGTGTAACTCATACATGAACATAGACAGTTTGCTGTTTTTAACAGAACTGCAATAATTATTTGCATATGTTCCTGTAACACACCCCCTAACTTAAAGAGTCTATTCTCGACATCCTTTCATGTCAGTAGGTTCAGATCCCCCATTTTTTAGTCGCTGCTTTTGTTCACTGCCCCAGTATGGATAAACTATGGTTTTGTTATCCATTTCCTTGTTTGTAGTTGTTTAGTTTATTACTGTTACCAATAATGCTGCAGTGAATAACTCCTAACCCTACATAGGTTTGCACACTATGAAAGTACATCTGTTGGCTAAATTGTTAGAGGGGGAAATGCTGGGTCAGAAGGTTTATACATGTACATTTAAAATGTTGATATTGGAGATTGTTCTAAATAAATTCTATCAATATATTTTATATTCCTTCTAACATGATGGAAATTACCCATTTTTATTTATTACCAGTGCCTGTGATCAGTCTTTTAAATTGTTTGCCAATCTGAGGATATGTACACCATTTAATTTCATTAAATTATCCTAATTTGCCTGGAAAGTAGAATTCTGCAAAACTACTTTCTCTTGGACTTTTTAAATTTTAAATCTTGAGGACAAGATTTAAGCATTTAAGGATTTCCATTCCTTTCTGTGTAAATGTTTCTTAAAGTTCCTTCAGTTCTCTAGTGACTTGGCTAAGTAATCTTATCCATATTCCTGTTTTAGGTATTGTCTGTGAACTGATAATGATTATATATTTTTATTAACTTTTCAGCTTGGGGGAAAAAAGTCAGCTGCCCTCAACTCAGCTTCTTTCTAGAACTATTCTTTTCATACGTGAAGTATTAAGTAGCTGTTTCTCTGCCTGTGATCTCTTCCTCTCACAATTCCATTTGGTACAGTACCAAAAACTATTTTTATCTCTATAGAATAGGCCTACTGTCACCCTCCTGCTGGAAAATCTTCTATTGTTTCTCCTTGCCAATAGGATGAAATTTAAATTTCTTTGTATGGTATTTAAAGTCAAGAAGAAACCTAGCCTCAAGTTACCTTTCTTTCCTCATCTATGTCCATTTCTCTTCCTTTCATCTTTGGTTTCCCAGTCATTGGGCACATCAGTGCAGATGTTATTTCAGTTCTTACCACTCTTCTACTATATTGAAATCATTCTTCCTCCCTGTCATTAGTACCTGGGCTTCCAGTGTTCTCCTTTTGTACTACCAAGAACAACAATACACAAACACTTATTTACCAGAATACTATACTTTCTCCTTGTTATCAGTTGATATATAAATTAATCTTTTTTAAATTTAGAGATAGGGTCTTGCTGTGTTGGCTATGCTAAAGTACTGTGATACCATCATAGCTCCCTACAGCTTCAAACTCTTGGACTCAAGCCATCCTCTTATCTCTTCCTCCTAAGTAGCTAGGACTATACGTACATGTCATTACGCCTCGCTAATTTGTGTTTTTGATTTTTTGTGGAGACTGAGTCTCGCTGTTTTGTCCATGCTAGTCTCCAACTAATAGCCTCAAGAGATTGCCCTGCCTTGGCCTCCCAAAATGCTGGGGTTACAAGTATGAGCCACCATGCCTGGCTTAAATTAATCTTAGATTATGAATTTATCACGTTTTTTGGAGTCTTTTTGAGGTGTAGTGCTAGTAGGAGGCTATATTTCTAGGCCTAGGGAAGACCTATGATTATATTTGTTACATTAAAAAAAAAGTTTTTATTTGAGGTAAATGTAGTTGTAAGAAATAGCACAAAGAGGTGGGAGGACTGCTTGAGGCCAGGAGTTGGAGACCAGCCTAGACAACATAATAAGACCTCATATCTTTAAAAAACAGAAAAATTATCCGATTGTGGTGGCATGTGCCTATAATCCTAGCTACTTGAGAGGCTGAGGCAGGAGACTCACTTGAACCCACGAGTTTGATGCTGCAGTGAGCAGTGATAGTGCCACTGCACTCCAGCCTTGATGACACAGTGAGACCCTCTCTGAAAACAAACAAAACACCAAAGGGCTGTTCTTATTTTCTTCACCCAGTTCCCTCAGGAATAATATCTTGTTTGGCTATAGTTCAGTCTTACAACCAGGAAGCTGATAATATACAGTCCACCAGTCTAGTTCAGAATTCATCAGTTTTATATGTACTCATTTTTGTGTGTGCATATTAAATTCTGTGTAGTTTTACCACATGTAGATTTGTGTGATCACTACTACAGTTAAGATTTTGTTAAGAATTTAACAATTGCTTTATTAATAATATTAATTATTATTAATAATTATTGATTTATTTCTTGATGAAAAATTTTTTCCATTAAAATTCTTTCTTTTCCAGTATGATACCCATACAAGAAATTGTTCACAGTATGATCTCAGATGGTATATGAATGAATTTTTTTGTATTGTACTAGTTATAACTTTATTATGGCAAATGTTATTTGTTTTTCATTTAGAATAATGATATAAGATTGTAAGGTACATATTTTATTTTAAAAAGTAAGCCAGTTTAACAAAAAATGATAACAAAGGCTAGGCGCCTGTGGCTCAAGCGGCTAAGGTGCCAGCCACATACACCTGAGCTGGCGGGTTTGAATCCAGCCCAGGCCTGCCAAACAATGATGGCTACAACCAAAAAAATAAAAATTAAAAATTAAATAAATAAATAAATAGCCAGGCCTTGTGGCTATAGTCCCAGCTACTTGGGAGGTGGAGGCAGGAGAATCGCTTGAGCCCAGGAGTTGGAGGTTGCTGTGAGCTGTGATGCCGCAGCACTCTACCCAGGGCGACAGCTTGAAGCTCTGTCTCAAAAAAAAAAGATAAGAAAATAATGGTGCAGAAGATTTAAGACAAAAATCATGTAGGATGTATGCAAAGAGCTTAGGATACACAAGTTTTGATATAACTTTATGAGAAGGAAAAGACTTTTTTATGTTTAGCATTGTTACTGAGACTGAGAGTAACCTTATATCAGCAGAAGAGCAGAGGTTTTAGAGCCAGGGAAATCAGAGTTCAAATCTAGGCTCCATCATTCCCTCTTATCTCCTCCAGTTTTACTGAGTGCCTGCTATGCTATACCCTGTTCTAGGTGCTATGTATATAGCAGTAAATAAAACAAAGCTTCTGCTGCAGGGAGCCCACATTCCAGTGAGGGAAGATAGGTAGTATACAAGTGAAGGCCAGGCAAGGTGGCTCATGCCTATAATCCTAGCACTCTGGGAGGTCAAGGCAGGTGGATTGCCTAGCTCACGGGTTCGAGACCAGCCTGAGCAAGAGTAAGACCTCATCTCTAAAAGTAGCCAAGTGTTGTAGTGGGCACATGTAGTCCCGGCTACTTGGGAGGCTAAGACAAGAGAATCACTTGAGCCCAAGAGTTTGAGGTTGCTGTGAGCTATGACTCAATAGCACTCTACCAAGGGTGACAAAGTGAGACTCTGTCTCCAATAAATAAATACACAAGTGAATAATTAAACATACCGTATATACTCGAGTATAAGCTGAGTTTTTTCGGCACAAAATTTGTGCTGAGTTTGGGTTTTTCGGCACAAATTTTGTGCCAGAAAAAACTCGGCTTATACTCGAGTATATACGGTATATGTCCATTTGGTGATAAAGACCAGTAACCCTAGTAAAGATAATAGAGAAGCAAGAAGCAATGACATTGCTTTACTATAGAGCATAGACATTAGGGGGGACAAGGCAGAAACAGAGGGTAGCTAGGAGAATCTTGGAATAATACAAGCACAAGGTGTGATACTGGCTCAAAACAGGTGGTCACAGGGAAGGAGCTAGGCAGTAATCAAACTCCAAACAGAATTTCTTGATGGTGCAGATGTGGGATATAAGAGGAAAAAAGAGGAATCAATGTTGATTCTAGGGGTTTTGTCTTGAGCAACTAGAAAGTTTGAGTAGCTGTCAGTGAGATAGGCTAGACTGCCAGAACATATTTTAGGGAAATAAGAAACTTTTTTTTGAACATGTTAGGTTTACGATGCCTAGTAAATATCAAGTTGGATATGTTAAATAGGCAGTTGGAGGTTAGGGAAGATGTCTGGCCAGGAATTAAAAGTCCATGAGTAGTGAGCATATTGATAGTCTTTAAAGGCATGAGAACGGATGAGCTCATCTAAAGAGAGAAGAGAAGAAACCTAGGGTCTGACTCTGGGGCACTCCAGCATTTACAAGGCAGTGAAATGAAGAAGAACCAGTAAAGGTAGGAGTAGACTAAGAGAAAATGATGTGGAAATCAAGTGAAGAGAGCAGTTGAAGAAGGGTAAACTAGGTCAATACTGCTACTATGTTGAATAATAGGACCAAGATTTGAATTAACTATTGGGATTAACCATAAGGAGATCTTTAATGATGTTGGAAAGCAATTTCAAAAGAGTAGTAGATAGCCAAAATCTGACTTGAATGGATCAAAAGACACCAGAAAGGTAAAACATGGAAACAGTAATTTCAGACAATTCTTTGAAGGAGTTTTATGTGAAAGGGGGCGGATATTAGGGTGGTACCAGAGAGAAATAGAGGGTTGGTGGAGAGTTATATTTTTCTAAATGCAAATATAGCATATTTATTTGCTCACGAGATGATCTAGTAGAAGAGGAAAAATTGTCATTGTAGGAGATGACTGGATTGACATTCTTGAGCAAGAGGTTATATAATGTAGTGTGAATGTGAAGGCCCTTAGAGCATGGGTGGTTAATGCAAGTAATAGGAGGATGACAGAATGTGTCAGTGCAAAGACAGGGAGATTGGCAGAGTGGTGGGAACATGTGGACATTGCCTTCTGATAGCTTCATTGTTAGCTGAAAGTGTGGTGATACTAGATTTTTTAAGAAGAGATAAGTTGAGAAATAATTATGTGGAAGAGGGAGAAAATAAATAGATTAAGGGACTACGGTATGATTGCTGGGGAGCACTAAGGGATCACTAGAATTCATCTGACATCAATTTAAAGTGAGACCAGGCAAGATGGTTATATTTTTCTCCAGCCACATTCTACTACAGACCTTGGTATGGTGTAAACTGAGTTTTGGATTTATGTAGGGTAGAAGCTTGTAATTTGTAAAGCTGGAAAGAGAAGAGGCAAGAAAGGTTATACATAAGGAAGTGATTATGATAGACCATGAATCCCAGGCTGGGTAAGGAACCGAAAAAGGGAGATTATGAGAGGGATAAGAGACAGTAGAAAGGGGGGAAGGATCAGATGGATTGTGAGTTCTTATAGGATTGCTTGTTGGAGTCAAAATTCTAAAGGGGGTGAGTGGAATTAGGAGATATTGGTCAGTGATGATTGAAGTTGGGATAAGAGCCCAGGAGAGAGGATAAGAGCAGTTAGTAGTAATGACAAATTCTAGGTTATGAGCATGGAGGTGCTATTTTGTAGTGAATAACCTTAGGAAAATTTCATAACTTATCTGAGCCTCACTTTTCTCCTTTGTAAAATTGGGATAATATCTATCTTACAAAGTTATGGTGAGGATTGAATGATGGGATGGATGTAAAATATGTAACATAGTACCTACCATGTGATAGGCTCTTAAAAGAATCTCCTTTATTTCTTTATGATTTTTACCTTCATTTCCTGACCTGAGCAGAATAGCCAAACACCATATATACTTAATACTGTTCCTTATCCTTCTGAATTGCTTCCGGTGAAATATGATGAAATAAAAGTTTTTTAAAAATCACTCTATGGCAGGCACCTGTAATCCCAGCTACTTGGGAGGCTGAGGCAAGAGAATCGCTTAAGCCCAAGAGTTTGAGGTTGCTATGAGCTGTGACATCACAGCACTCTACCAGGGCAACAAAGTGAGACTCTCTCTCAAAAGAAAAAAAAAAAAAAATTACTCTATGACCCATGAGTTTTTCTTTTTGTTGTTGTTGTTGTTTTTCTTTGTTTTGTTTTTTTGAGACAAAGTCTCATCTCATTCTGTTACCCAGGCTAGAGTGCCATGGCATCAAACTAGCTCATAGCAACCTCAAATTCCTGGGTTCAAGTGATCCTCCTGCTTCAGCCTCCCAAGTAGCTGGAACTACAGGCTCCCGTCACAACACCAGGCTAATTTTTTTCTGTTTTTAGCAGAGATGGGGGAGGGGGGATCTCTCTCTTGCTTCAGCTGGTCTTGAACTCCTGAGCTCAAGGGATCGTCCTGCCTTGGCCTCCCAGAGTGCTAAGATTATTAGCATGAGTCACTACGCTCTTCTGATATTGTTTTTCTTAGTCAGAATGAAAAGCATCACTATCTTTAGGATGATCACTATTATGCTAACAAAAAATAATTTTTATTTTCATTACAATTCTGCTCCTATTACTATTTTTTCTTTTAAAAGAATCTGTGTACCAAGAGTTTTTATATCTTTTGCATTTAATTGTTAAAATAGCCCTGTGTGGTTATAGGGTGCAGATATTTTTGTTATTTCCCCATTTTCTGGTTAAGGAAATGAAAGTATAGTGAGGTGTGCTATAAATGATCATATTGGTTAAACTAGGACTTGAACCTTGGTCTTCTGACAGGTAGGTGAATTCTGTGCTTTTTGTGGTACCTCATTGTTTAGGGTATTTTTACCTCCTATAAATGAGCTAATCTCTAATGGTCTTTTTTTTAAACCCTTTATTGAAGAGATTTTTTTTTTTATTGTACAGTCTTCATAATTTATACATTCATCTATTCATTTATTTGTTCATTTAAGACATATTGCTGTAACTATTCTGTGTTTTCTGGGCCCTAGGAATACTATAGCAAGACATATACCCCTGCCTTCATGGAGTTTTTGCTATAGTTAGAGGCATAGACATTAGTAAAAATATTTACAATCAAAGGAAAAGTGCTGGAGCCATGAACAAATATAAAGAGCTATTAGATTGAATCTGGGGGTTGGCTTGTTTGTGATCATGAAAGACTTCCAAAAGGAAGTTACACTTAAAGATGTAATTTGAAGGGTAAGGAGCAGTTAAAGGGGTAAAGGGAAGAGGGTACTCCACTAAGGGAAGATTGTACATGGAGGGCTTCTCCCTGCATCACAATTCATAATGGTTCTTTTTCATTTTTATTGTGATTTCATTAGGTATATATTAATAGTTGAACTTTTCTCTTGGGGTATCTGTGAGAATTTATTAGGACTGCTTAGGAAGGCCTGTGGTGAGTTGACATTATAAGTTCCATCTGTTGTCATGCAATGAGTCTGTGTAGGGCATTAACTTTTCTGTTGGTGCTTTTATGCTGATAGTTTATGCTGAATCTTTCCAAAGGTATGGTGATAAACCCCTGCCTTGTTAGTTAGTTAGTGGCAGGGTCTTGCTCTGTTGCCTGAGCCTCAGCCTTCTGAGTTGCCTGAACTACAGGCATATGCCACTATACCCAAGTAGGTTTTCTCCTTTTTTCTGAGATGACATCTCACTATGTTGCCCAGGCTGCTTTTGAACTCCACATCTCAGGTGATCCTTCCACCTTGGCTTTCCAAAGTGCTAGGATTACAAACATGAACCATTATGTCAGCCCACCTCTGCCTAAATAAATGAATATTTTCTACTCAAACAAATAGATTCATTTCGTGTTTATAACATGAACAAAAATCATTCAACTCCTTGGTTGAAAACTATGGTGTTTATTTTTTGTTTATTAAATCATAGATGTGTACATTAATATGATCATGGGGCACCATACACTTGGTTCATAGACTGTTTGACACATTTTCCTCACACTAGTTAGCATAGCCTTCCTGGCATTTTCTTAGTTATTTTGCTAAGACATTTACATTCCACATTTACTAAGTTTCACATATACCCTTGCAAGATGCACCGCAGGTGTAATCCTATCAATCCCCCTCCCTCTACCCCCCTCCCCCCTCCC
>CAUYPK010023190.1:0-10530 GCA_963574355.1 Loris lydekkerianus
AGAGATCTGCAGTCATTCTAATATTCTTCCCTTTGTAGGTTATGGTTTTCTTACGTCTGGCTGCTTTCAGAATTTTCTCCTTCATATTAACTTTAGTGAAGTTAATTATGATGTGCCTGGGGGATGACTTATTCAGGTTGAGTCATGCTGGGGTTCTGGAACTGTCTGCTATCTGAATTTCAGAATCTCTTGGCATGTCTGGAAAATTATATTTCATAATTTCATGGAGAAGAGCCTCTGTGCCTTGCGAAGCCATTTCATCACTTTCAGGGATTCAAATGAGGTGGATATTAGCCTTCTTCAGAGAGCTATCCCTGAGCTCTCTGAGAGAATGATCCATTTTTGCTCTCCATTTCTCTTCCTCTTTGAGAGTTTGAGAGCATTCAAAAGCTTTGTCTTCAATGTCAGAAATCCTTTCTTCTGCTTGTTCCACTCTGTTACTGAGGAATTCTACTATATTTTTCAGATCTTTGAGGGCTGTAATTCTTGCTTCAGTGTGTTAAAATCTTTGGTGGTTTTGTCTTTAAATTTGTTGAATTCTTGAGACATTTGAATTGCTCCTCGAATTTCTAATTCCAACTTTTCCCCCATTCTATTAATCTTGTTTGCAATCCAAATTCTGAATTCGATTTCTGACATCTTGGCCATCTGTTTATGAATGGAATCTTCAGTTACATCTGCCATGTCTTTCCTTGGGTGGGATCTACTCTGATTATTCATGTTACCAGAGTTTTTCCATTGATTCCGCCCCCTGATTATTTTACACCATTTGACTAGATGAGTGGATAATGAAATTTTGGGTTCGGGGCTCCAGGAGTAGTGATTAACTAGCCCTTTGCCCAAAAGCTTGGACTAGTGTCTGTACCTTTTCCTTGGGAGCTTTGTCAAGGACCTGTATAGTGCTACAGCCTGAGAAACTGGGGACCTGCTTGGTGTGGTGGGACTAAGTGGCTCTGTCTTTTTTTCAGCTGGTCTCTGTCCAACCCTAGTGAAACAGTTACTCCGGGTTGAAGTCTCAGCTTTGGAGAAATACCAGAAATTAAGTCACCCTGCGCCCCCCCACCCCAGGCAACAATTGGAAAAGGAAAATCAAATCTTCCTACAACACACACCCAGGGCACCACTTGGATAGTCCTCGGGTGATTGGCTCAGTTCAAGAGGTCCAAATCAATTGTCTCAGTCAGCACCTATCTCAGGTGGGAGAGTTTAAAAGGTCTCTGGCAACTAGATCGCAGGGGTCTGTTTACAACTTAAATATGACTTGCTCTGGTGCTCTGTGAGGTCAGGAGGACCCACCCAGCAAATAGATTAGTCTGGGAAGGTTGATGCCTCCTTCCCCACCTTGCACCTCTCTCACACCCAGTCACTGATAACCTCTCAAGGATGTGACCCAGTTGCCTCCAATGAGCAGATACTCCAGGGTTTTGTACCTGCCTGACTCACAAGGAGATCTATGTCTCCTCAGCCAGGCTGCTGGTCTCTGCCACTATCCAGCAGGGGGAGCTGAGGCCTGACAACCTTGGGTGCTTGATGGAGGCTGGGCTGTTCACTCAGTTCCAGCCCCACCCCTGATTGATGTTACCGACAGAACAGAACACCTTTGCGGAATTTGTTTCTGTCCCGGCTAAATTCCCCTGAAGAAGAGAAGCTGTTTTGAGTTCACAGAACCTTTACCTCAGGCCCTGTCTTTGTTGCTACATAGTAGTTTATATTTGCAGCACAGTTAGCTGTCAGTTGTAGCCTCCTGCCCTCCTTTGTCTAGACTGATGATCCCCTGAGGGCTGGGTGCATCCTAGGCTCATTAAAGCGGCCCTCTGGGTCAGCCCCACCCTGGGAGTCTGCCAACACTGCACGTGCATTTTCTAGTCCCCGTGCTCCACCCAGGCCGGTGCCACCTCAGGCAAACCCTTTACTCACAGGGGCCTGCGTTTCCATCCCAGATCTGTTCCACCAGTGGTTTCCACCTGAGAACCCAGCCTCCTCTGGTTTCCCAGAGAGACAGGGGGTGCGACTCTGGAATATCCAGGGGTGAGCCCTATTGTTGCCAAAAACAGCTGCTGCTCTGCACTTTGGGGCACCGCCACTCCTTGTGTGGTTCCCTCTTAGCCGACCGTCCTCTCCTCACTCCCATGCCATAGAATCAGCACTGACCAGCAGCAGTTCAGGCCCTGTCCACATGTCTTGAGAAAACACCAAAGAGTCTGGACTCCTGGGGGACAGGCCTCCAGACCTCAGAGTGAGAGTGGAGGGGAGTGCTGGGAGTTCAGAATTGCAGGTAGAGAACATATACAGTTTTACACAATTTTATGCCTGACAGGAGAGTGCCATGGCACCCTAGTAGGGGAAGTATGTCCAGTTTTTAGAGGGTCTCTCCTGTGGAGTATAATGAGAGGACTTTTGAACTCTGCTCATTTGTTTATGGGATACTCTGAGCAGTTCCTATGGGGGAGAGGACTCCCATCTGCTTGGTGATGGATTTTGTACCTTTTGTTTGCATCCTTGGGGTCACAGCTCGCCTCAGCAGGGTTGATGTGCATTCTTCAACCTTCTCTCTTGGCACAGGTCTAATCAGCCAGGTTACTTGCCAAATTTCTGTCCTTTAACTCTCCTTCAGGAAAGGACCCTCTGTGGAAAGCTGGCTTCAGTCAGCCATCTTATCTCTGCCCACCCCACCCCCACAATATTTTTAAATAAACATTTTATTAATGTATGAATACATACAGAAAGTGCACCCATTATAAATTTACAACTTTATGAATTTTCAAAAAGCCCACATAACCACCATCCAAATCAAGATATAGAACATGACAACACCCCAACACTCCTTGCTACAGAAAAATTCCACTGTATTCAGAACACAGAACAGGCAGTCACCCAAGTTGCAAACATCCAATTTCCATACAAGTTTTACTTATAAATGGGGACTATTACAGGTAATAGGTACATATACCTGTTCTGGCTTACAGTCAAATTCAAGTTAAGAACAAGCCTACAGAACCTTTCCCCTTAGTAACACAGGGACTGCCTTTAATTCAATCCCTGAGGTTTTTAGGGACATAGTCCAGCAAGAATGGGACCAGCTCTATGGCTCAATGAACCCAGCACTTTGAACAATGATTTCAAAGACAAGCAACTCAAGTAGTACCTCCCTGAGTCCTGCCATCAGTTCAACTCTTTACAGTTTTTATACATCAACTTTTAAGTGTTCTTTGTGTTATTTCATCCTCACACTAACCTTGTGAGGCAAGCACAAGAGGCAGTTTGTTTATTTCTCCCAATTTACAGATCAGGAATTTGAGGTTTAGAGAGTGGTGTGATACACCCCAAATGCATAAATTATACAAGATACCTGGCACATGCCAGTCCTTCCTTTCTTGTGTGTGCCAGATATCTTGTATAATTTATGTCATGCAAACCTTGCACAGCCCTAAAGGAAGCTTAGGCCCAGGGAGGTTTGATACCCTGCCCATCTGGCACAGCTGGTGAGTAGTGGAAGCTAAGATTGAACACAGGTCTAAAACCCAGCACTCCCTACCCCCACCCCAGGCCATCCTTCATCTGGAATCAGGGCCTGAATCTTACCTACACTTGCGGATGGCCGCCCGGCCCCCACCAATGGGCATGTCCATTCTGTTCACTTCCATAGTCACTGAGCACTGATAGCACTATTGAGAATGACATGAGTGGACTCCAGGGGTCTAGCCCCAGGCCCTACCCAGGGTACTGGGGTTTGTGAACCAGAGGGAAAACTACCATCTCTGGACTCCAGGGGGCGATAAAGAGGCAAGGAGAAGAGGGTTTCCTGAGCACCAAGCAGAACAAGGGTCTATCTGACATTTCCCCCCACCTCAGTTCCTTCCTTCTTCTCCTTTTCACCTCCTCTTGTGCTCCCTTCCATTCCTTCTGGTTCCCTCCTCTCCTCTCTCCCTTCTTCCCTCCTCCTGTTCTCCCTGTCCCTCCCCCAGTCCCACCCACCGTCCCTATGGACAAACTTTCTGACCCCCAGTACCACCCACAAGTGAGGAAAGAAAACTTTATTTAAAGCCTCAGGAGAAAAAGACAAAGGAGGAAGGTGGAAATGAAAATAATTTCTGCAGCAGGGAGTTGGCACTGCCTTCCAGATCAGGGCCAGCAGGGAGGCCACTCTGGACACTGTCATTCTCTCTGCTTCTTATCACCAGCCTGAGACCAGCTCTACTAAAAACCAGAGGGAAGAACAAAGGAGGAAAAAAAAGAAAACAGGAAGAAAAACAGGTGTGTGGGGGAGTAGGTCTGAGACATGAGTAATATTGCTTAGTTTTAGCCACCTCTAATTTTTCAGCTTGTCATTCCATGCAATTTCTTCTCCCCCCCCTTCCCATTCTCAGCTGAATAATGATTTCCAAATTAGTGGCTCTTTCTGGCTTTCTCATATAATAAATCCATGGGCAGCAGACTTCCCTCATGGGATACATCAAAGAAGGGAATGTAGGGAAATGTGTCCCCATCCTATGGAGGAAAGGGAGATTGGGCGTGCTTGTCCCCTTTGGTTATGTGAACTTCAGTAAGGTATTTGACTTCTGGGGGCATCAGTTTCCTCATCTCTGAAGTGGGGACAGGTGGGGTGCCCATAGCTCAGTGGTTAGGGCACCAGCCACATACTGGTGCTAGTGGGTTCAAACCCACCCAGAGCCTGCTAAACAACAATGGCAACAAATGGCTACAACAAAAAAAAGTAGCCATGCATTGTAGTGGGCGCCTATAGTCCCAGCTACTTGGGAGCCTGTGGCAAGAGAATCACTTAAGCTCAACAGCTTGAGGCTGCTGTGAGCTGTGATGCCACAGCACATAGTGAGATTCTGTCTCAAAAATAAATAAATAAACAAACAAACAAAGTGGGGACAGATAGTAGCTACTTCATAAATTGATGGAGAGTGAAGAAGATATTGGTATGTGTGAAGCACCCATAGTGCCAAGCATACACTAAGCGCTCAATAAATGCTAAGTAATGTTGTTTCCATAATGAGCAGCTTCTCCAGCTGCAGTTCCATGACAGGATGATAGGACTCTGTCTGAAGCATGGGCTGCCTCTGGCGGGGGCGGCTGGGAGAGCAGAACTGCCATCTCAGCACTCTTCGATTTCACTTAGATTACACCACTGAACCTCAGCTTTCAGGCTTTTCAGGGATTTGCATGTGCCATTGACCTGCAGCACTCTTGACCTCCTTCTTTCGGAAAACTCCTGCGCATCTTCAAGACTCAGCCCAGATGTTGCCTGCTCTGTGAAACCTTCCTGACTTTCCAGACAATTAGTTTCCCTTCACTCGGTGTGCTGTGGCCAGGCCGTGCAGAACATTTTCTTAAGGAAACAGATGGGCCCTCCACGTCCAAGATTTTATTAGTGTCGACCCAGCCACTTCCATGCAGCAGGTTGTCAACATATCTCCTGTGTGGACCCCGAATATGAAGCCCAGGGATGATGGGGATTGTCAATTCATTATCCAACATCACTCCCCAGATATTGAGAGCACATTGTGAACCAAGGACCAGATCCTCTAAGTTTTAAGCTATAGGTAAACAACTGCATATGTCAATAAATCGGTACCACAACATTCCAAACCTCAAAGATGACAGGTGTTTAGTTGAAAACCGGACTCGCACTATCTCTCACTCTGAGTCTTTGTCCTTCTCAGTAGACACACACATAGAAAGAAAACACAGAAATACAGCAAACCTCAGAGAGACGAAGTCCAGCTGTCCCAAAGGGGAGTAGAAAGCAGCGTTTACGAAGCACCCATGTTTCATCCCTGTAAGGCAGAGGCTTTTATCTAGAAAGCTGAAGCTCAGAGAGGTTAAATGACTTCGCCAGCCTCCCAGTCAAAAGTGGCAGATTTGAGACTACACCACGGTTCTGTCTCACGGAGAAACTTGTGCCCTTTCTGTTTGTGTGGCTGTGTCCAAACCTGTGGCAGGGACCATCCCACAATCTCCCCTCCCTTGGGTGGACTTGGCTGCCTCCTGAGTTTTATTCAAGTCCCGCAGGTATTTATGAGTTCACCGTTAAGCAGAGATTGGTTGTCCACGTCCCTTCTGTCTTTGCAGCAACCACAAGGAGTGGGGGAAAGGCCCCCAATGTATTCAAAGCTCTCTGTCACTGAGGCCACATCTAATATACAAATGTTCACGCGAATTACCACAGACATGCTGGTCAGAGACTCCATCAGATGCCAGAGAAGATGGTGTAAACAAGAGGAATAAAACTGTCTTCCGCACATTATATAGCAGCTTGTAACTGGGTGTGGCCATGAGGTGAACAACACGGAAAGGAAGATAGATGTTAAATTCCATCCCCATAAAACTCAGGTTAAAATGTGACATAGATATTTTAGGCTTTTATTTCAGGTACCATTAAAGAATTGCCACATTTTTTTGGCCTCTTTCCAGTTCTAGAGATCATATCCGACCTGAAAGACCTCCCTCTTTAATATCCACATCAGCTGAAATCTCTAAGGCCCTTCCCCAAGTCCTAAAAATAGCAGCACATCAAGCCCACTCCATCCAGCCCACCCTCTCTCTTTCTTCCGCCACCCACCTGAAATGGGAAAGATTTTATGCAGCTGCAAAGGTGTTTGCTGTTTAGATGGCAACTCAGGTAGAAACCATTAGTATCTAAACATCTTTCAGTTGGAAGCCTCCTGCTCCAAGGGACAGCAGAATTGCACAGGGACTGCGGAACTGCACAGTGCCAATGCCTGCCTTTTATCTTGTTATTTACATAGAGCAAATGTGCAGTGTACATGGGCCTTGCAAACAAGCGCAGCTCTGCAGGGAACCAGCATCATACCTGATATTGCTGGCTTCCCTGCCATGCCAGCTGGAGGGGAAGGCCATGCCTGGAGGGAAGGCCATTCCTGGAGGGGAATGATTAGTCCATGGGACCCTGGCCTCCTTCTCTTGGCCCCTGGACAGGTTTGTGATTTCCATTTGGTGGCATTCAGAGCTTTCTGGCTGCCCTTACCAACACTGCCCACCAAGAGGTTCTTGAGTTCTCCAACCCTGCAGCAGCTTCCCCTTTCCCCTGTGGCCTTGACCCAGACCAAAGGAAAGACCCTGAACAAATGATTCCCCCAGACTGAAGTTCCAATCCTAGCTTTGCCATCTAACAGCTGGGTGGCCTTGGGGAGATGACTTAACCTCTCTGAACTTCGGCTTCTTTAGGAGTAAAATATCTGGCACAGATTTCTCTAGATCTCATTAATTGCCTTCCCCAGAACATTCTCTTTAGGAACCTGGGATGAGTGTTTGCTGGAGGCCGAGATTGAAATATATGCCAAGGTCCCCACTCAGAAGTGCCTTTCTCCTCTGAAGACAGATGACTAAGTCCCACTCCTATCTCTCCTAGACAACCTTCCCAGATTCCAGGAACAGGATGTGGTCTCCTATTTTCAATTCAAATATTAATATCGGTGTCCTGAGGCCAAAGTTTTCTTTACTGGTTGTTCTCCCAGAAGGCCAGTACATCTCCTAGACAGCCATCCTAACACCAACATCAATACAGCTAACAGAACAGGTGCTTGCTGGTCTGAGCATGTGTGCTGTGTCATTAACCCTTAGCATGTCCCTGTGAATAGGCATCTGCCTTTTATAGATAAGAAAACAGGCACAGAGAAAGGTGACAGGGACTCTGAGAAAATCAAGGACAACATCCTGGACATAGTGACTCTGGAAATCTCTAGTTTGCCAGATGGAAAGGGGGAGGGTCTTCTAGGTGAAGAGGACAGAGTTTCCATGTGCCCCTCTTCCCATTGCCTTTGTAGCCTAAGGGCTAAAGTCTGTAAGGTTGCTTTTAAAGCTCAGATCCAAGGTTGTTCAGATCCTAGCCAGGCCCCAGCAGAAGGAAACTTCTTGTTACTCATTGAGCACAACCTGAAAGCACAGTCTTTCCCAGTGCAGTTTTACCACAAATTACATAAAGTTTTCTTTGACAAGAAGCAGACTGTATTCTGGCAGGTAAACTCAGGGGGGAGGAAGCTAGGGACCCTGGGCTGTGCAGCTGCTGGGGACAGGGGAGAGAAATTGAGAGAGGGAGAGAGCAAGCTAGGCCCAGCTCACTACATAAAAGGAAGGCCAGGGGGTTGGATATACAAGGCAGGAGCCTGGTCCCAGGGTCAGAGCAACAACATCAACTCCACCTGGGGTTTCCATACTTGTTGCAGGGTGAGGAACAGCAGGAACCTTGTGCCACCTAATAAAAGTTGGGTTTAGCTCAGGATGGAGCAGGCCTGGACCTATACATGAGAGACATCTCATGCTTTGGGGGGAAGCATGAGAGAGAGCTGGTGCAGATGGATGCTAATGGGGAAAGGGTGAGAAGAAGGTTCTATTAGGAAAGGTTCCCACTTGCCTTCTCACCTGCCTCAAATTTCTGTGTCCTCCAACTCCTTACAACTGCTAAAGAGTTCCTGAATGTATTAAAATTTTGCCAGCTGCCAAATTAGATAAATATCAATGAAATCTCTATGGCTTAAGATAAGGGAATTTTATTTCTTGCTTCTATTCCTGGCTGGACAGCCTGCCATGTGCTCATTCAGGGACCCAGGCTCTTTCCATATTGGAGCTCTGCCCCTTGATAGGTACGTGGTGTGCACTCTGTTCAGACAGAAGACAGAGAAAGAGAGGGTGTGGAGAATTCCATGGGAGGTTTCATGGGCCAGGCCTGGCAGTGGCCCACTTCATTTCTGCCTACCTTCCTTGGCTTGAACTCAGCACCACAGACACTCCAAACTGTAAAGAAGGCTGCAAAAACAGTCTGTATGCCAAGAGGAAAGGGAAATGACTTTGATGGTCAACAAACCAATGTTTGTCACTTCAAATCACCTCTTGGCACTTAGAATCACAAAACCATAGAATCAGAGACCCATAAAATACATGTATAAGGAATATGAATTCAGAGAATCTTAAAAATAAGGAATCATAGAACTTTCAAGTTCCATAATCACAAAATCCTAAAATAATACAATCCTAGACTCCAAAGAGCTGATTATGAATATGTCCATCTTCTCCACCAGATCAGAAGTCATTTGAGAGAGATACACAACTCTGTATCTCCACAGGACCCACCACACTAATCACAATAATAGCAAAGAGAATAAAAGGGGTATGGTGCCTACTATGTGCCAGGCACTCTTCTTTACACTTTGAATATTTTAATTCATTTAATCCTCATGAAACCCTATGAGGTAGGACTATCATTACCCCCAATTAACAGATGAGAAAACTGAGGCAGAGAGGTTAAGGAATTAACCAGTCAATAGACATTTGTTGAATGTGTAAATGTTGAACTAACATGAATTGTTAGCTTTATCTGACTGTTTTCCTTCACCTTATCTCTCAGTTGCAAAAGAGAAAGACAATAAAGTTGTCAGGGCATAACAGAAATATAAAAGAGACCCACAGATGGAGAACAACTCACATTGTCCTTTGTTCCCCAAACTTCCAAAATGAATTCCCCATCACAATGGGGAAATTGGCAAGGCCTCATTAGTTTCTGGGAGGGGAGTTGAAGTCGATTTGAAGCAGGAGCTATGGAAGAGTTTATCCAACCACTCACTGAGGAGGCCTCGCTGGCTCCATCTAATTAACAATAAACCAGATGCCTCGACACAATCCGCTTCTACATCTGTAACAGGCTGACAGTCTAAAAATGCCAGCCTCCTCCTTGTGTGTCAGCTAAATGTCACTGGCGACATTTGATGCAATTCAGAGATGAAAGTAAATCCAATATTATCACTGACTAAATAACCACAGGCCCAATCAGGAGCCCCCAGGCCCCCGAGCAGGAGAGGCGGAGGAGGCAGCCCAGCAGGAAAGCGGGGGAGCTGGCTCCTCCCCAGATGAGCCAGGTCCCCAGATGGCCACAGGCCGGAAACCAACTAGCCGGTGCAGTTCTGCTTGGGAGGATCAGGACTTACAACCCCCAAGGCCACCTGGTTAGAGATACAGTACTGTTTCCCCTCTCCAAGTCTCAGTTTCTTCACCTGTTAAAGGAGCAGAGGCAAACATTGCCCCTGAGAAGGAAAGATGCTGCTGTGATGTACGGTCATTCATTCATTCACTTAATCCCTATTTACTGAGTGGCTATTATGTAACAGGCACTGTACTAGGTGCTGGGGGTGTACCTTTATCCTCTCCTCCACTAGATTGGAAGCATTATGAAGGTAGGTAGCAGCCCTCTCTTGCTCACCTTTGTATCCTAGCCTTCCCCCACATAGGTGCTCAGTAAACATCTGTGGGATGAAGGCATGAATAAATGAATGAGCCCTCCAGTCTCTCTTCTCTCCAGCCTGGGAGCTTCTTGGGAGGCTGTGGTGTCCTCAAGGGAAACACCTCAAGGTGTGACTTACTTCCTGGTACTAAGTTCCCAGCACAGCATGACAATCATGATACAAATTATACCAGTTCCCCGCATGTGGGACACAGGTATATAGGGGCAGGCAGGAAACTTCTTGGTGGTGCCTGTATTTAAAAAAAAAAAAAAAAAAAAAAAAAAAT
>CAUYPK010023192.1:0-22636 GCA_963574355.1 Loris lydekkerianus
CACAGGTAAGGGCCACAAGCTAATCTGGGTGCTCAGCTGTCAGCCCAGGTAAGGGCCACAAGCTCATCTGGGTGCTCAGCTGTCAGCCCAGGTAAGGGCCACAAGCTCATCTCGGTCCTCAGCTGTCAGCCCAGGTAAGGGCCACAGCTCAGCTGGGTCCTCAGCTGTCAGCCCAGGTAAGGCCACAAGCTCAGCTGGGTCCTCAGCTGTCAGCCCAGGTAAGGGCCACAGCTCAGCTGGGTTCTCAGCTGTCAGCCCAGGTAAGGCCACAAGCTCAGTTGGGTCCTCAGCTGTCAGCCCAGGTAAGGGCCACAAGCTCAGCTGGGTCCTCAGCTGTCAGCCCAGGTAAGGGCCACAGCTCAGCTGGGTCCTCAGCTGTCAGCCCAAAGCTTATGGACTAAGTAGGATTCATAGAGGATGGAATTGTGATGGTGCATGTCACAGGGAAAACCCAGAAGAGCTATTTTATCAGAGATTCTGTGAGATCCAAATGCCAGGATCAGTGTCTTGGTCCTTCCCACCACTCTTCCCAGCCAGCTTTCTCACCCACCTCGTGGGTACCAATGTGACAGTGTCCAGAAGCCACCGCAGCAGCACTGGTATCTGGTGGGAGACAGTGGTCTCAGGAGGACCCTGTGAAGTGGGGCAGGTTGCCAGGCAGCTGGGACAGAGGAAGGAGACCGGCTACCTCAGGGCAGCTCCATGGCTCATTGCTTTGTGGCAGGTGGAATTCTTCAGGGGTTTGGGGTCACACATGGGGAAGGAGGAAAAAGAGAAAGGAAAAAAAGGAATATTTTTGAGAGCCAAGAACTACAGATAGATTTTATGATTTAACCCAGGGAACAACCTTCTGAACTATCTACTGATAACGTGTACTGGCCTCATCTTACAGATAAGACTTCTGAGGCGGAGGCACTTCTAGTAAATCATCCAAGACCACTTGACAGTGAGTGCAGAGAAGGGTTAAGAACCCAAGCACTCTGGTTCTCCAGCCTCACCTTTGTCCTGACTTCACATGTGCCCTTACATCCGTGAGCGCAGGAGAAACCCAGGTGTGACCCTCTGTAAGTGCAGGGTGTCCGTCTGTCTGCTCTCACACGCTTCACAGGGCTGGACACCCCCAGGTCCACAGTGGAGCTCTGAGGCAGCGTCGACAATGTCCCCAGAAAACCGTGCACATGTGTTAACAGTGACCACCGTCGGGTACTCGCATATCCGGTGGCCAGCTAATCGTTGTTAAAGATGTGCTCTTCAGGGAGTGAGTCACACCAAGCCGTGTGTTAATGCAATGACAACAAAAGCATTTGGCTGCGGTGATTTCTTTTTTTACTCTGAAAGATTTAAAGAAACAAGCTCAACTTTCCCACCCTCCAATTTTTCCAAGAGGCAAGACATCTGTGGCCTAGGAAATGGGTAGGCAGAGAATTGAGTGACTTCTTAAATTAGTATGATGAGGTATAGTAGAAAAATAAAACGAAACTGTTCTATGAGGCTAATAAAATAGCAACTGTTCTTTTTTTTTTTTAAAGGGATTTTGGGGTTCATTTTTTTGCAGTTTTTGGCCAGGGCTGGGTTTGAACCCACCACCTGCGGCATATGGGGCCAGCACCCTGCTCCTTTGAGCCACAGGCACCACCCCAATAGCAACTATTCTATCTTCGTAAGTGGTGCTACCTCCCTAAAGGAAGCCACAGCAAAAATACACCCCACAAACTTGGTTCACATATGCTCTTTCTTCATAATTATGTTACTCATGACACATTCCTTTAAAATAAACCCCTCTATTCATTTGCTTATTCAGCCAGTGAATATTTTTTGCATTCTGAGAATCACCACACTGGTTGCCGTCAGCATAAACATGGAAAGACACCATCGTGGTCCACGGCTGACAGAACTCTCATCCAGGGGAAGAAAGACCTGTAAAGACAAAGGAACACGCTAGAATCAGGGCTACTGATTTGCTTAAGGAGTAAGAAAAATTGTTGTGGGGGATGGAGCTCCTTGTGGGAATGCGAAGGGTACCTGGTGTCAGGCTAGCCAAGTGGAGGAGTGGTGTGGGGCAGGGGGAGCATCCAGCCCCGCGCAATCCACGGAGACAGCTGGGGCAGAGGGGAGGGGAGAAACTTCTCCCAGTGTGGCGAACCCCAAGCAATGTCAAACCACTTTGGAAAAAAACCTCTACAGGTACCAGCTTTAAGTTGGGTGTGAACAGAAGTTCTTTGGTAATGAGAGGGACCTGGGAGAAAACAAAGTGGGTGTGGCAGGGACTGAAGGTCAGGCCCACAGCAAGGACATGATCACAGCCCAGCAGTGGGGTAGCACAGCTGAGATCCACGTGCACAGGGCCCGGGCTGGTTCTTTACACAGCAGTGCAGGTGCTCACACCTTGTCCCTTCTCCTCACGCCTCCGCTGCATCCACACCTCCTTAATTCTGACAAGGAATTGAAAGCAGGGTCTTGGCTGCAAGGATAAACATGAACTTTTTGCTACCTTAGAGAAAACTGGTTTAATGGTGCATTCGATTGGAGTGACTAGTGAAACCACATTGCTTTCACTACTGAGGCACGAACCATACCTGAAGGGCAGCTGAGTGCTCTCTGGAAAAATAAATTCCCTGCATATACATGTGGTGAGTTACTCTATCTGACATCATAGAGGAGATCTTATGGGCATAGATGACGCCCAGCAGACGGCAATGTTACAAGCTGAAATGTTCAGGGAACAGCACTATTACAAGCTGAAATGTTCAGGGGACAGCACTATTACAAGCTGAAATGTGAAGCCTTCTGATCATGAGCTGGCCAGGCGCACAGCAGAGGTCTCAGAGGAATGTTGGGAACAGATTTGTGGGATGATAACAAAACAATACAAGGCCATGTCCCTGGAGTTTTGATTCTATTTGACCCTGGGAGAAAAGTATGCTTGAAATGTGGAAAGCAGTCAAAAATGGAATTGGGTTTTGGAAGGCTGCGTCCCCTGGTGTCACAGCAGAAATTAACGTTGATGGGAATTACAGCACAGAAATAAGGAGGTAGACTTGTTATTCTCTCTGAAAAGACACATTTTATTTCCTTAAAGTGTTAATACTACTTTGAGGAAGTGGGAGATAGGGGACTTTTGGTTACATTTACTTTTAGAATGTGAATAGTGGCCTTAAAGGAAATCAATTGATAAAAGTTCAAGAAACACCAGACTCATCACAGATGCCCCGAGGCTCTGGGCAGGGCTCTGGGTGGTGGGTGCTGTGGACTTCCCTGTTGCTGACGGGGCATCAGCTCTTTCTCTTCCACCTGCTCAGGGTACCCAGACTTCTCTCTGGGAAACCACCGTCCTCCCTATTGGCAGGTGTGGGGATCAGAAGTTAGGTTCATGTTTCCTGGTTTGGGGTTCCCAATACTAAAGAGTGGTTACTGGTACCCAATGAACAGAATAAATGAACAGACCAAGCTGATACAAGTAGGTGAAAATGCCAAGATTTTTAAAGCACAGTATGTTCTAGAGAGAGGTCAGGTCAGTCTCCGTGAGCAGAGGAGACCTGTGTTCACAGAGTGCGGAAAGGATGACAGAGAGCAGCTGCTGCAGCTAGGAACAGCGGCCCTGGGGTTAGGGTCTGTCTTTTTATGCTAATCTCTAATAACACATTAAGCTGGGGGGGAATATTCATGAATCTCCTGGGAAAGGGGTGGAGAATTCCCAGAACTGTGACCTTCCCCTTTCCTTGCCTTCTAGGGTAACTTCTGAGGTTGCCATGGCATCTGTAAACTGTCAGGGCGGGTGGGGTGTGATTTTCTCCTATGCTGACAAGGGTAGGTCACTTGAGGACACTGTCCCTTGGTTGTCCACATGCTTCAAAGACCCCTCTGTGGCCTTGATCATCTCTCCACTTCCTCTTTCTGGCTGGTCATTCCTTGGAGAGCCCCTGTGGTAAATCAAACATCAGTCCCATCCTTGGTCTTGAGTGAGGCAATCTGCTCCTTCTTGGAGGACCCTCTGGCCATTTTTTCCTTCTCCTCATAAATGAAGCACCCAGAGCCATCCTTGCCTCTCCCTGGAGTAGCCCTTGTATTTCTGCGGAATTGACCTCCTCTCCAGCTGCTTAGAGGACCAGGGTAATCTCATCTTGCACGTCACTGAGACTGGTTGAGGGCACCCAGGGCTAAGCCAGTCACTGCCACATTGCCCTGACCTTGTGGGCGGCCCAGTCTGCGTGGAGCCCCAGGGCTCTTCTGGGGTATGAACATGGACCAGTTGCCCCTGGCAGCCATCCTGTGCGCCTGAGAGCTGCCAGCTCGAGAGGAAGCTGGCATGAGGAGAAGACAGCCGAGAGACCTGTGGGAGGACGGTGCTACAACCCTGACCAAGCAGCTCGGGGCCTGCCTTCCTCGTGGACGTCCCAGCTACACAGCCCAGTAACCCCCCATCATTCCTCCTGTGTTTGCGTGTTTACTGTTGGCTGGGTGGTTGGTCGGTTGGCTGGTGCTGAGGTAGGGGCGTGACAGGATGTGAAGGCTTGGCTCTGTGTCTCCACGTTTACACTGGAAGCATTGACCTTGGGTCTCTATGACCTTGTGTCTCTATGACCTTGGTCTTTATTGACCTTGGGTCTATATCCTTAAGCCTAATTGTGCGATGACTGGGTTTCCTCCTTCATCCCCTTCTGGCAAGGAATATTAGCAAGGGAAAGATTTTTTTTTTCTTAATTTGTGGATATTTCATTCTGAAAAGTTTGACATTCTCCCTCAGGGTTGATTGAAGGGATATTAAAGCGGCACTGACTGCCTGAGACAGCAAAGGGAAAAGCCTTGGGACGGCGGCAGGACCTGGAGGGAGCCTTGCCTGGGAAGCCCTGCTGTGAACCCCCCGCTGGATGTCACCACAGCAGCCTGTGTCCACTGCTAGAGGTGGGGCCCGAGAGTGAGGCTTATCCCAGACATCCCGGTGAGCCATGGGGCGGCCCTGGGGTCTTGGGGAAACCTCCTTCTCTGGGAGACTAGCTTGGGAGAGTCAACAAAGCCTGAATTTTTAGAACAGAGAAGTGAACCGGAGCACAGCCCACGTGGACTCTGCCATCTGGTGCCTGAGATGGGAAAGAGAAATGAAATAAGCTGAAGGAAGAAAGAAGCAAGGGAGGGAAAGGGAAAGAAAGAGAAGAAAAAGAATGTGGCGGGCAGGAGCCACGGGCACTGGCTGCTGCCACCGTCCACAGACACAGTTTCTGCGGCTTTGTGTGGTGGGGCAGGCTCCAGGGCAGTCAGAAGAACGGGACCCTGTGGTGTTGAGTTAGAAAAAAACAAACCAAACAGCCCCCAAGTCCATGATGATAAAATTAAAGGAAATCAGCAGTAGAAAGTGTTAGAAACAGTCACCTGGAAGGCAAGGCAGCAATTTCATATGAAATGACTAGTTCTTCAAACATTTCCCAGGTCTCAGAACCGCCTCACCAATAACACATAAGAAAAAGGGCTTTTATTGTCCACTAGTACAAAATGACTCCAATTTAATGTTTTCAGACAAGAATGCCAATTGCAAATTCTTTTTTTCACTTGATCTTAGCCAAAAGGCCAAGAAGCAATAAACTTTTTTTTTTTTTTTTTTTTAAATAAATTCTACACCAAGGAAAAATGTGTCCTAGAGGAAACCCCCTCAAGTTGACAGTGGCTTCCAAGTACATTCCGGCTAGCCCTCCACGAGGGTACAGGGCAGAAAGCCTCGCAGACTGGATCAGGATGCTCAAATGACATGGCCTGTTGGTTCAATCCAGAACATTTGTCACGTCACAGAGGGAAAGAAAGATGAGGTGATGTCAGTCAGGACGGGTGGAAAGACCACCCTCCTGAAGCCTGTGTCGTCAGCTGCTCCCAGAGCCTCTTTCTGCTCTTGGCCCTCTCTCCGCTCCCCGTTCCTTCTTCCCTTTGACCACCCTCGACATCACTTTGTTTCTTAATGGTGGTGGCTTACGAGGGCCAGAGCTTGAACAGGGACTTAACAAGCTGAAAATGTTCACAGTCAATGCACTTTTGCTCCAAAGGAGAAATGCAAGAGCAAGGACACTTGGGCACAGCGGTCACTCTTCACTGTTGCAGGTAGTGGTGAGCTTTACCTTTTGGGCAGAGCTCATCCAAGTCCAGACTGGCTGCCCAGTTTAGATACGGCAAAGCTGTCAGTCAGTCTGAAGCTGGCTTGACTTGGCCCCTCTCTCTCTTTTTCTCTTCATGAGTGAGTGCTTCTAGAGCATTCCATCTTTTTTTTGGGGGTGGTGGTGGTGGTGGTGTATGTTCCATTTGTTCTGTTTTAACATGCCTTGCTGATTGTCAGCTACCTGCACTGAATGCAGCCTGTGACCCTGCCTGGGTCTCGTGAGCCACCTGCTCACCCACCACCCTTGTCCAGCTCACCTTATGAGTTGTTTCCAACCTGCTTTCTGAATGTTCTCGATTAGCAGCAAACACACGTTTATGGAATATAAACTTTGCCTGCCACCTGCAGGGAGCAGTTACCATTGTCGCCATGACCTAGGGTTCACTGAGAGAATTGACCAAAACACACTCAAGACATGACCCCTGTCCTCTGCCTCTCAGAAACTGAGACCAGCTATCGGCTCCACCATCTCTGGAGACCACACCTGGGTCTCAGAGCAGGAAGGTGATCTCTCACGGTCAAGTGGCAGTGGAGATGGAGAAGCACAGCAGGGAAAGGAGCCCCAAACTCTCTGGCCCCCTCATCCCTCCGCTGGTCACCAGACCGGGGTCTCCCATTCCCAGAGCCCCCTCAAGGTCACAGTATGCTGCTCCTCCATGCCCCTCCCCACCTGTCCCTGCACCTGTGGGTGGCACGTGTCTCTGTCCTCCCGCAGTGACACTAGGGGGTGCCTGAAACAACGATTCAATGTTGAAATCCAGGTCACATAATGAAGCAAATTAATGAGGATCACTCACTTAAAAACCGAGAACTGCATAGTGCGTTTAGTTGGACAGCAGATATAAACGGAAGGAGTGACCACATTGTTTAGTGAGACAAAAATGTATGTGGCTGTAGAGAGGCTGTGTGACACCCACAGGGGACAACACTCTTGCCACGAAGGTGAGAGACACAGGTTTTTGACTGCATTACGGAACAGGCACTGTATGTACGTTATTTCAGATCCTTACCACCACTCTGAAGACAGATATCACAGAGAACAAAGAGGCTGTGGCTGGTGCATGTCGTGGTCCGGACCCTCAGCTCCCAAGCTGTGGGGCTGGGTTCTGATCCCAGGTCGTGCTGTTCTCTCTGCCACAGCTGCCTGCACAATACGGGGTACACAGAGGAGGGACGTGGGGGCTAGAAGGGAAATTAGAGGTCTGGGGGGCATTTTTTGCTGCTTCTTTTTTACAGACGAGCAAATGGAAGCTTCTGGAAATGAACAATTCGTAGTCAGGATTATGTCTAAGGAGGGAAGTTCACTATTTATTTGGACAGTGACGAGGGAGCAACCTATCCACATTAGGCCACATTCAACACAGTGCATTTTCTATGCCTTGAAATCTTTAAAATCCCTTGGGGGAGGTTTTTCAAAGGTCATTAGCTGGATTTATTAAGCTAAAGATGAAGATCTCAGGCTGTACCGCTATTTTCTAAACACTCCTGCTCCCTCACCCACGCTCTAAAGAGATGAGAGCTCTCGACTTTACTCAATTCTGTTCTTACTTGTTTGAAAGGACAAATCTCAATTTCTTGCCCACCAGGAACATCATGTTTTGTAAAAGATGGTTTAAATGATTATAGATAATGGATAAAAGAGAAGGTAGTAATATTTTATCAGTTATAACAACAGTAAATTATTTCAGATCTCTTAACTCCCAAAATGGAATTTACTAGAATTCCTTGAATTATGTCCCCCACCCCCTGGTGACTATAATACATTGGTTTCACTTCTAATGATTGCAATTGTTGTTACAATTAATATCCACAGGTTACAAAGTGAGTTAGTGGCAAAATGGGATTAAAACCAAGGCAGAAATGTGAAGGAGAGCTGCTGTGAATTTGCCTCTGTGGAGAACTGGTTCAGCATTTGATTTCTAGGTTTTTGTTTTTTTTTTAATTTTTCCAAAATCTCAGAAAAAGACAACTAATATTTGTAAATAAAAATAGAAGATAATTTCAAAAAACAAATCATGCCAAATCTTATAGACAATAGAAAAAGAAGAAATTCTTCAAATTCATTCTATCTGGATATACCTGATATTAAAATTGGAAAAATATATTATTACAAAGGGAAATTACAGACATATTTCACTTATAAATGAGGATGCAATATCCTAAACAACATATTAACAAGTCGAATTTAAAATTATTATTCAAATAATGATACTTTGGTCAAAATTAAATCCAATTTATGTGAGAATTAGTCACTATTTTCTTTTCTTTCTTTTTTTTTTTCTTTTCCTTTCCCCCACCCCATCCCTCCTTCTCTCTTTCTCTGCTCTCCCCTTCCCCCACACCCTCACCATGTCATTAATTGTCCTCATATCAAAGTTGAGTACATAGGATTCATGCTTCTCCATTCCTGTGATACTTCACTGAGAATAATGTGTTCCACCTCCATCCAGGTTAGTACAAATGCTGCAAAATCTCCATTTTTAAAAATAGCTGAATAGTATTCCATGGTGTACATATACCACAGCTTGCCAATCCATTCCTGGGTTGAGGGGCATTTAGGCTGTTTGCATTTGATTTCTGTCAGAGACAATGACCCAATATTGCACTCTAAAGCAAAAATTTTCATTTGAGCAGCAGCCTTTAATTAAAATATAATTGTTCAGTACATTTAGTTACCTGGAAGTACATTTATCAGTTAAACAATGTTTTAAAAGCTCATCAGGAAGTTTCATTATTTAAATTTGACATTTCAAGCATGTATTAGTGAGTTTTAATGACTGTGGCAGGAAACTGTTAACTGCTACTTTTGAAATTTTTAGGCTAAAGAAATACTTCTTGAGCTTTGTTTGGGAATGAGGGCTCCCTGTGTGACCCAGGCCAGATGGCAGTGGCTGCCCCTAGGTGCCCTTGTAGTGCACGCAGCCTGGAACGCCTCGCCCTGGAGCGCCATGAGGAGGGTCACGCTGCTCTTGTACCCTGCTGGGATGGCAGATGTTCCTGGGAGGCTCCTTGTTGAATGCATAGCAGCAAGGCTGTTCCTCTCCATCCCACAGAAAGTTCACTTTGCCCCCCTGGCTGTGCTGAGGGACAGTGGCAGAAAGCAGGAGCGGTTGGCCTTCTGTCCGCTCTGTCTTGGTGGTCACCTGCTGCGTGGCATTCCCCCTGGACTGGCACTGTACCTTGGGGGAGGCTTGGTGACAGCAGATGTCTGTGGAGCAGTGGCTGCTGCTTTGTGAATGTCTGCTCAAAGTTCTCTCCTCCCCATGGCGCCTGCTTCCTGAGCACCTCAGCCTGCCTCGGGCCCTCCTGGTCTCCTTCCTCTGTGCTGCCATCCTCCCTCCAGAACATCGCTCAGAGTGAGAGGGCTCTGCCTGCTCACTCAGGCTTCTCCTGGGCCTCACCATCTTTCCATACACTCTGTCTTCCACCAACGTCTCAGGAGGGAGGTCTGGACATTGGTCCCAGCTCTGGCGAGCAGGAGGGAAGGGGGATGGCTTCAGTACCATCCAAGGTATCTGCAGCCAGACACATTTCATCAGCCTTAAATACCCTCCATACACAAACTGTAACATTCACATCAAATTGAATCAAATCAGGCCTGGTCCTGTCTAGGCTCAATACCCCTTGGAAGTAAAGACTCTGCCTTCATGTCCTTCTTCCCGTCCTGAATCTCAGCTCTCCTGAAACCAGTTGTTCAAAGCGCCTGGAGAGGGTTTTCAAGAACTCCATAGGGAAATTTATAAAACTTTCTTAGGAGATATAAAAAAAGAGAAGCTGAATTTAGGTGAGGCATAATCCTCTTTATGGAAAGGAAGGCTACATCCTAAAGATGACGTTTCTCCCCAACTTGAACTATAGATTTAGTGCAATTGAAATAAAAATCATGGAATTTACTAAGCCTACTTCACTACTTATATGGAAGGAGAAAGGGTAAAAAATAGCCAGAGTACCTCTGAAGTGCAGGTATCAGAACTTAACATGAAGCTGTAGTGATTAAGCTAGATAAATGAGGTAGACATTTACATAGTGTCTAAGGACTCCCTAAAGGCGTCTAATTAGGTATTAAGTAGTAAGTCAAAAATTATTATTGTACAACTTTTTAGTGGAAAAGTTAGACATAGACCAAATTAATCAGATAACAAAAATTTACCCATATTGGGACAGATCAACACGTGCCTCTTCTGATGGGGCATTCTGGGGAGGACACAGTATCACTTTTGCAGGGATCTGGGGCCAAGATTATGTAAGCTCAAGCTAATTTTGAGTAAACACCAGACAAATGCAAACTAGGGGACATTCTAATAGGGGTGTCCAAACTTTTGGCTTCTCTGGGCCACATTGGCAAAAGAACAGTTGCCTTGGAATGCACAAACAATAATGAAAGCTGATGAGCCAAAAAAAAAAGTCCATGCATAATTTTTGTAATATCCACTGCCACAGATAAGTGACAACGTCCTTACATAATCTGCATTCAGGTCCGACAGCCCTGTAAATAATCAGCCTGCACTTTTCACAGGTGTCAAGGTCACGACAGATAAGACTGAAGAGCTGCCCCAGAGTGAAGGAGACTCAGAAGACATGGCTGCTACATGAGCAGTGAGGTTGGATCACATCCTAGACCAGGAAAGAGAGAACAAGCAGGTTCTCAGTGGAGTGATGGATTGGATAGGGGTACTGTGCAATGCCATTCTCTTGATTTTGAGGCTTATATTTCCCTATGCAAGAGACTGTTTTTAGGAAATACTACTAACTTATTGATAAATAATGTTGTATCATGTTTACTATACTTGTATTATGTTTGGTACACTGTTTAAAATGGGTCAGAGGAAAAAATACACACGGACAAGAAGAGAGAAGGGAGAGAGAGGAGCAGAAAGGCAGGAGGAGGAGGAGGCAAGTGTGGTGCAAAACGCGAAAGGTGTGGAATCTGGGTGAAGGATATTCATAGAAATGCTTTGTATTTTTCTCTCAATTTTCCTTTAAACTATTTTAAAATGCAGCATTGAAAGAACACGTTGAGAACTCCTACAAATAATAAACAAAGCATAAGCGACACACCATGAGAATGAAGGAAACACACACAGACGTCGCCACAAGAGGACACGTGTGTCCAATAAAGTCACCAGGACCTACTCGACCTCTTCCATGGTCCCAATGAAGGCCACAGTCAGTTCACATCTTACATGTAACTGCCAACATTTTAAAAATCTGAAAATATTAAGTTTTAGAAAGGATTTGGTTTCAAACGATCCATTATAAATTTCCAAAGGGAACATAATGTGTTGCTGTCATTCTAAATCACATTTTCTCATTATCTCAAAGAGTTGAATATTCTTATGCCTTGTGACTTGACAATTCCACCCCTAGGAGGGTATCTAAGAAAATATCCAATACACATACACCTGGAAATAAAATATGGAGAGCACGTGTGTGTCAGTAATACATTAGCAGTAGCCCATAATAAAATACGGACAGCATGCAGAGTGGGCAAGTGAATGATGGTACCTTTGCAGCACAAAGCTGCTCAAACAGAAGAACTCTCATGTGAGAGAATGTTAGCAATGGAACAGGAAATGAAAAATGAAACCATCCCCCCACCACGTACAACATGATGCCATTTTTTCAACATGAAAACAAATAAATTAAAAAAATTATGAATATATAATAAATTCTTAAAACAGTATAAAAAGAATACCGGAGGACACAGGAAATGTGTATTTTTACTGCCACAGAGAACACCCTGCCTTAAAAGTGAATTGGTTTCTAACTCTAGAAACAGAATTATGATTAACTTTTTAATTAGCAAGCTTTTAATTATAAAATATGAAATTTTATACTTGGACACACGAAAATATAAAGTCCACGAGGACATATTTTGTCTTTTGTGTTTCCTATTGTACTCCAGTGTCTAAAACTCTGCCTGGTGCACGGAAGACAATCAATACATCACACCTGCCCACAGACCAGCAACTGAACCAATGTAAACCTGCATCTGCTAATGTTAAAGAAAAACATTGCAGTAGCAGAAGTGTCCAGTGGGTGGAGCCCAAGCTGCATTTGTAAACTGAACTTTTTTGATGACCCTTTCCATACCCTTGGGCTAATTTAGGTTGTTCTACAGGATTTCTGTAATAAGTTTGGATTTTCTTTCAAGGTTCTTAATTGGCACAGAACTGCAACCTTTTCAGCATAGTACAGGGTGGCCATAAAGTTTATCATGTGTTGCAAAATATTTTTTCAATACGAAGGACTGCTCTGAATCGTGGGTGTATCCTACAGTTACTGAAAAATCTTACAGTTAATTGAGACATTATGGCCCAAAGGAAAGGACTCCGAGAGCTGACATGGAAGGACAACGTTGGTCTTCTACATTTTCTGGAAAGCAGCAGCCAAAGAAAATTGGTAGAACATTTTGGTGTTAGCAAGACCACAGTTAGCAACATCCAAACACATGCACATGAGTGCTTGGAGCAACACAGTAATGAAAGCAGAGACCTACAGAGGAAAAGGAGGAAAACTTCCCTCAATGAAGTCAATGAAGCCACATTGAGCTGGTTCAAACATATGAGGGCAGTTCACGCCCAGATCTCCAGGGCAATGAGCCAAGAAGTTGCTAAACAATTCCCATTGATAGATTTCCAAGCATCAAGTCCTTGGCCGGAGATGGCCCAGAAAGCCTGTGTGGAGACTCCCGTGAAGTTCCCATGGAAGTTGTGGAGAGTTCATCAGGAAGTTCCCTCGCACAGCCCCTCCCTGCTATGATCACCTACTTCTGCTGACTCCTTGTGGCCGATTCGTTAATATTTTCAGCTTTTGGCTCACTGTCAGTTTCCCCCTAAAACTCCTGTAACTATTTTTGGTTATTTCAGTATTTCAGATGGTCCCTTCAGCACGTGGCCCTGGATCCCCATCCCTGCCCCTCTGGTCTCTCCCTCTGTCTCTCAGTCACTGGCTTTCCTGATCACCCCAGCCTTCATGTCTGCCTGTCACTGCGTTTCTGCCTCAGTCTGTTTCCACCACCCACTCTCTGACCTCGGCACCCTGTGAAATGCTTGCTCCCTCCAATTCCCTCTGCACTCAGTCCGTAGCTTTGGCCCCTCCTCTCCTCCCTCACAACCTGGTTCCATGCTTCCACCTAATGGTAACTCCTCTGCACACCTCTGGCTGCCCTTGCCCTGTCCTTCATCACTGGTGCTGCAAACCCTCACTCCTAGTCACACCCAACTCTCTGCCTACTCCGCACCTGCCTCCCACCAGGCTCAGGTTATGCTCCCATCACCACTAACCTCAAGTAGACCCTGTGGGCTGCGCTCTTAGCCCTCCGTTCATGCTCCCATTCTCTGGACAGGTGTTTTCCAAATTGTGCATTAAAAGACTGAGGCAGATTAGAGCAGAATAGAGCTTAGAGCACATAGCACAAAATAAGGGTAAATAATGTTTCCTGAGATGCTTATTTCAGTTATCTGTGTGTGTGCATTTATATGTACATATGTGCTGGTTGGGATGTAAATGGTGTTATTTGTAAAAAAAAAAAAAGTCAGAAAACTTTGTCCTAAGTAACTATTTTACGTTTTCTTCCTTCCCGAACTTCCATCACCTTCTTCATTTCCTCACTCTCCCCTGATGGTTCTGCTTCCTACTTTACTAAGAAAACAGGAGGAGCCAGAAAAGAACCTCAGCCCTGTCAACTCCATCCTCCTTCCCAGTCCTCTGCATCTGGACCTAAGCCCCGCCCCTTCTCTGCATCTGGACCTAAGCCCCGCCCTTCCCCTGCTTCTGGACCTAAGCCCCGCCCCTCCCCTGCAGCTGGACCTAAGCACCGCCCCTTCTCTGCATCTGGACCTAAGCCCTGCCCCTTCTCTGAATCTGGAGCTAAGCCCTGCCCCTTCTCTGCATCTGGACCTATGCCCCGCCCTTTCTTGTGTCTCCTAGAGTCCCTGTCTTTAACTTCTGATTGTTAGTTATCGATTAGGAAGAACCTCATCAGGTTCCTTCTAACACAGCATCCTTTTCTGTATTGGATCATTCTGATTAATACCAAATATTTTGCACTAGGCCCCGTCTTAAACACCCCAACCAGGCAAAACCTGTGCCCACTCCCTGCTGGTCCTGTGTCTTTGCTCCCTTTGAAGCAAAACTCCTAAAGAATTATCTGTACTTTCTGTCTCTGGGGATTCTCCTCCCAATTTCTTTGTCCTTATTCCAGTGAAGCTTTTATCTCTAATATTCTACCAAAAACTTTCTATGGAAGTTCCCAGTGACTGCCACTTTTCCAAATCCAATAGGTTTTCCCAAGAGAGATGGCTCTGTCCTCGACACACTTTCCCCACTTGACCTTCAAGACGCCGGGCTCTGAGTTCCCGGTGTTTCCCCACTTGGCTTCCCAGTTCACAGGTGAACGTCGGTGCCCATGCTGGTGCTGAGTGGCCAAGGGCTCAGTCCTGGAACCTCTTCTTTTGTTTATTCACTTATCCCTTGGTGGTTTTTTATCTAGTCTCACGGTGTTAAATTCTGCTTATATGTCAATATTCCCAACTATCTACAGCCCGGACCTTTCCCCTGACACTCCAGCTCGCATGTCCAGTTGCACTTTAAGTCTCTCCACTTGGGTGCTTGACAGTCTCAAATAAAAACGTCAGCTCCTGCCCCGCTCCTCCCACGTCTTCCTGTCTCAGTCAGTGGAGGCTCCACGGCTCCCTCTGTGCGGGGTAACCAGCTTTCTTCTCTACCTGACATCTAGCTTACATCTCCACATCCCACCGGCTCTATCTTTCAAAGACAGTGTCAGCTCAGCCACTTCTGCCACCTCCACGGCTTTCACTCTGGTCCAAGCCGCGGTGTATGGCAGGGCCCTGCACGTTGGTTGGACCCCTCGGACTGTAACTGCAGCACAGTGGATGAGTGTGGTAGGACCTTCAGTGTAGGGTGAGACCAAGTGGGGAAGACTCTGATGGGAGAATTTGAACCTGGTCTGGAGGGCTGAACACAAGCAGAAAGGAGGGTCAGGAGTGAAGGGCGTGGCAGGGGCCTGATGGAGATTGGTGTGGTTGGTCCCACACCAGGAATGAATTAGCAGAGCACCTGAAAGACATCCAGGGAGGGAGCATTCCCTGACCATTTTGAGGTCAAATCATGGTCGGATGTGTGTTACTGAGTCACGTCTGTGAGGTTTCCTGACTCTGTAAAACCCACTAACAGTTCTGATGTCTGAAGCCTTTGGCAACCAGGGGTCCTCAAACTACGGCCCGCAGGCCACATGTGGTGGTGTGATTGTGTTTGTTCCTGTTTTGTTTTTTTTACTTCAAAATAAGATATGTGCAGTGTGCATAGGAATTTGTTCATAGTTTTTTTTTTTTTTAAACTATAATCTGGCCCTCCAATGGTCTGAGGGACAGTGAACTGGTCCCCTGTTTAAAAAGTTTGAGGACCCCTGTGCAGCTAGTCTATATGATACAGTCCATTCTTATCAGAAGCTGGAGACAAACACAGAGGTGTTGCCCCTGACTCTGGAGTTTTACTGTTAACAAGTTCAACAAGCATTTCCGGACCACCTAAGTGCACTGTACATTGTATCTAGTGTTACAAGGGCTACAAAGAGCGAAGCTTTATGTCCGTAACAGCTTAATGTCTCTTAAGGAGTGAGATAATAGAAAAATAGACCAGAGGGGAAAAAGAATATATTCTACCTCCTTGAAAATGTTCATTTGTGTTGGGACAGTGAAATAAAACATTAACTTGTAATAATTAGAAGACATTTACCAAAACCATAAAAATGAGTCCATGCAAAAAAGCTTTGGCATGGAAACCAAATCCATTTCTTTCCTCCCTCCTGGCCTTTTCAGATGTGTCTTTTGGGTGGTTCAAGGTTGGTCTCTCACCCTAATCCCTTGGTTTCCTCTGGGGGGTTGTTTTATTTATTATTTATTTATTTATTTGCTCAGACTACAAGTAGACTTTTAATGTTGAATAGTAAGAAGTCTAGAGATAAGACAACTGGTAGGGGTGGGGTGGTATTGATTAGCTTAGTAGCTAAGTTACATTATCAGGCAGCCAGGTTTGGAAAATTCTATCATTTTGCCGAAGTGCATTTAAAACGTAGTTGTAGGCAAAAAATAGCAGCAGTCCATATTTCAGAGGCAGAAGTTGGGACTAGATCTTCCTCTGAATCTTTTTATTTTCAATTTATTTTTATTGTTAAATCATAGCTGTGAACATTAGTGCAATCAAGGGGTACAACGTTCAAGGTTGGTCTCTCACCTTGGCCACTTTCTGCTGGTTTCCTCTGGGGGTTGTTTTATTGTTTATTCACTTATTTGTTCATTTAGTAGACATCTACTGGGTCCCTACGTGCCAGGCACGGAAAGTCACTGAGGCTGAGGGAGAAGAAAGGGCAAGGACGTTACCGGCCCTCTGAGTGCCGCAGGGAGGGGCCCTGGATCATCCCCTTCGTACGTTCAGCGGCTTCTTCTCTGTACTTGCCAACATGCTCGAGGTTCCCATATGAGCTTCTCCTCTGGGCTTCTCTCCCATTTTGCCCAACTTCTTTCCTTCCTTCTCCTGGCTGCTTCCTTCAGTGTCACCCACACTCCATGCCCCTTCCCTCACCTGCCTGGCTTACCAGCCCTGCAACCTGGCTCAGTCCCATCACTCACTGAGCCTCTCTGCTGAAGTCAGCCCCCATGGCTCTTGTCTCGCCAAAGACATTGCTCATTTTCCGGTCTTTATCTTTTTGCACTATCCTGCTGCACTGCACTTTTCTTCTCTTCCAAACTCTAAGCCCACGGCTTTCACCAGCTAGTCCCACCCAGCCCCACCTCTATCTATCATGCTCTCCCTGCTGCCTCCCCGCCTCCCCTCTGCTCTTCTGAGCTCTGCCCCTGGTTCTTCTGTGCATGCCCCTCTTAAGCAACCTTTGCTTTTGTAGTCTCAGACTCCCCACCCTGGTTAAAGAGCCTACTGTGTGTACCAACCTACACACACCTTCTGCTGGTTACACAGACCGGGTGTCCCCACACCTAAAGTCCGCTGGTTGAAACAGAAACTTGCCCCTTCTCCAACCTCCCCACCTTCCCTCTCTCGCCCCTTCTCCATTACCTCAGCATCTTCCCCTCTCTCCTGCCCCAGCCTTCATCAGTCTCCTGGCCATGGTGCCTGTCTCCTGGATGGGTCCTCCCCATCTCTGCTGCCATCACTCTGGCTCTGGGCACCAGCATCCCTCACTGGTCTCACTTCGGCTCAGCCACCCACCCAGTTCATGCCTCCGTGCTCTCGGCCGTGCTCTCGGCCGTGCTCTAGGCCGTGCCCTCTGCCCTTTCTTACCCGGTAGGCTCACTCCTCCTTCAGAATCATGCATCAATCAATCAGAGTCAAGAGTCATCTTTCCAGGAAGTCTTTTCTGAATTGTGCAAACTTTTATTTTACTACATCAATTTTAAAAATGCATCATCTCTTTACATAACTTAAATCCCAGGTGATAGTAAACTCTGTGAGAGCAGGGGCCGTGCTTCCTGCATCTTAGTTCTCCTGGCTTCTAACCAGGTGCCTGGCATGTCGTAGGCAGGCCTTAAACCCAACGCCACTCAGATTTTCTCCCTCCTTTGCAATAACAAGATTCAGAGTATAATATTTGGATAACTCCCAGAATCAGATGAGTACAGCTTTTTTATGGCTCTCGAGCAAAGCTATCTTGACACTACTGCCAGCAGAGAGCTCTCTGTATATACAGCAGAGCTGTCCCGACACTGCTGCAGGCAGAGAGCTCCCTGTACATACAGCAGAGCTGTCCTGACACTGTTGCCGGCAGAAAGCTCCCCGTACATACAGCAGAACTGTCCTGACACTGCTGGAGGCAGAGCTCCCTGTACATTTTCATTTTCTGAAACCAGGTTTCATCTTTTCTTTTAATCACAGGTACATTTTCTTCATCTAGAATCACCATATGCTTTGTATTTGACTCCACACAAATCAGAAGGCACTAACGGATAGCCAATGCACCCCAAGGGGTAGAAAAATTCTTAAAGAAGAAAAATTAGTATTTTCCAAGTCACCCACGCCCTATTTCTTTGTTTGGATCTGTTTCTGGCTTATATTCAGAAACGGAATCCAAGAAAGCCTGCCATTTCCCAGAGGCCCAATAGTCCCTGGACTAACGACCCCCGTGCCATTTCCTGGATATGATAAACTTTGAGTCCCATATGTCCAGATTTATGAGAAAAGATTTTCGTCAGAGATTTTCTTCTACATGAGCCCTCAGCACCCCATGCCGTCTCAGCAAAACGAGGCTGAGGCTGCCAGAAGCAGGGCTGGCTTTCATGGCCATGTTTCCCAGCTGCCATAGAAACTTCACCCATATGAACAAATTTGGTCAAAGCTTTATTTTTCATTCCAGAACAATTTGAGATGGTCTTTCCTATGTTTTCCTCTCTAGATGAATGGGGCATTAAGATGGTGCAACAAGTGAGTCACCCAAAAAGCGAAGGTGACAGGTTCACCCAGAGAACCAACTCCAAACCTTCATTTCACAGTTGTGAGTGCACTTTAATCACCTGAACTCAACAGCTGGAGATGAGAAAACACAATTGTTCAAGAAGTAAGAGATGGGACTGGATCACAGAATGGCACCTTGAGATAGCACTCACCTGTGCTCCACGTGCCCTGCAAGTCAGCGCTCACATCAGTGAAAATGTATTTTGATGTCAACACCACTGCAGAATCAGTGTATTGTGATAAAAATTGGGACAAGAATAATCTGCGCAGTATTCTTTTTTGTGTGTGCTTTGATTCAAAAGCAATTGTCATCCAAATCCCATTTCAGAATCATTATTTTTGTTCAAAGAAGAATAAGTTTGAACGGGAGGAGTCACAGCTTGAATTTTTGATATACTGGCAGGTTTACTAGACAGAATGAGGAACTGAAATTTGGAAATGTTCTTGTTTACTTATCTATCTAGAAAATATTAGAAAACATTTGCATCCTGACAAACTCTAGAAATCATTGCCAAAGGGGCCGTATTGTCTTCATTCATTTTCTGCTACATTATTTGTGATCACAATCAAGATTCATACCCAAGATTCCAAAGTAAGTAGAGCTCTGAAGAAATATGCAATATCAATTTGTCTACTTGTAATTTTGTGTAGAAAATATTTTTAACTTCATTCTTAATATATTTCCTTAGTATTTAAATTTCTGATTTTATGGTAATTTCGGCCAATTTACTGTCAGTAAAAGCATTTTTACAGACTTACTTTATATATTTTTTATGCTTCCAAACTCTACTTTTGAAATGTGTAATGACTGTATCACATTGATTCTCTAAGCAGGAAACAAACTCCTGTTCTGACATTCCTTAAATATTTTTACTTATTTATATCTATGTGTCCTGATCTCCCTCCCTTTCCCTACTCCACACTGTTCCCACTGACTCTCCACCTACTGCCAACTTACTGATACCACTTCTGGGGCTCAGAAGGATTTTTTTGTCTCCTGTAGTTCCAGAACTTGCTGTGTAGCAAACCACTTCAAAACCTTGGGGCTATTGTTGAGTATAGAATATGGCTAGTCAGCAAACAATGAGAAATCTTTATCAATAAACATTCCTGTATACCATTAAAAAATAGATTTAAAAAACCGCTAGGGACTATAATCTCTCCTAGTCCTGCAGACAGACTGGGTGGAGCTGGACAGTTCCTCCATTGGGTCTTTCATGCCCTTGCAGTCAGATGTCAGCGGAGCTGCAGTCATTAATGACTGTTTGGGGCTGATGGTCTGAGATGGCTCACTCCCAGGGGTAGGGGGCACTGGCTATTTCCTCAGCTGTGGTTGAGCCTCTCCAGGGTCACTAACATTCAAGGCATATGTCTCAAGTACACTGCTCCCCATCCAAGGGGTGTCAGGTGGTACCTGTGCTTCAGTCCTGGCTTCACGCTTCATGTGAGCTTGAAACTGTGCTGTGCTGTTGTTGGATGAAGTATTTTGTAAATGCCAATTAGGTCTGGTTGAAAAAATAAGAGCAAGTGTTCAGGGAGGCACAGGTGAAAATTGCAGGATTTTAAGTGAACTAGACTTGGGCGTCCCAGGGTGTTATCTGCACCACAGTCTGCTGATCAAACAAGTCGCCGACTCCAGCCCTGATTGAAGTGGAGGGCGATTACAGTCTGTCTTCTGATGGGGGAGTGACAAGGTCACATTACAGAGAATATGTGGGGTAGGAGAGAGTTTGGAAAACATAATCTGCCAAATGAATATTTATTCTTTAAAAAGTCACAAGTTGCATCTTTTACTCTAAACATTTCTTAAAGTGCCTGGACCTTTGGGGGCTAAAAATCAAATTTCTTAAAGACATTAAAACTTGGGGGAAATGAGGTCCACATTGCAGTCACACAGAACAAGGAAGCGACGAACATGAGGAAAGAGCATTGGGCCAGCCGCTACAATGCTCTCAAGGGCTTCTTACCTGCGTAAACAAACCGCTTTACCTCTACACCTCACACTTCTGCTCTGAGACATGAGGGTTCGATCTGACCAGTGCTTTTCTGTCCTGTGTATATGTACTAAAATCACCTGAGCAGCATTACAAAAACTGCAATCCCCAGCAACTGTCCCAGACAAACCGGGGCCGGGAAGAGTAATGCCGAGATGCTAATTTTTTTCCACCTAATCAGTCAGACTTGAGAAACACTGGATTAGAACTGTCTTACTTCAACCACACTCACTTTTGCAGCCCAGGCTGTGGACTTTGGTGACAGGTTAAATCCCCCTGGCAATGTGCTTGTCTAAGCTCTATCTTAATTGGCCTGGGGCTGAGTGGAGGTATTGGTATTTGCAAAAAGCCCTCCAGATGATCTTAATCTAAACCTGGAGTTAATAACATCTGCCTGAGGGTAATGGTTTTTTAACATTAGTGGGCACAAGAATCACCTGAAGGGCTTGATAAAACACAGATTGCTGGGCGCACCCCCAGGTTTCTGATTCAGTGTGTCTGAGAGTTCCCAGGACATACTGGAGCTGCTGACGTGGGGACCACATCCTGGCAGCCACAGTCTTAGCAAATGCTGCAGCACTGATCTATTATTAGCAGGAGGGGGATGGGGAAACTTCTCAGGGGCCTTGAGGAGAAAACCCCACTAGAAAGATCCACCTGCAACTTGAACGTACCTCCCCTGGGGTTCTGGTTAAAGTGCAGATTCTGCATTTCTAACAGGTGCCCAGGTGGTGCCTGTGCTGCCCACAGAGAGACTGGGGTCCAGAGTGAGCAGGTCACACAGCAGTGCACTTGTCTACCTCATCCGGTAAGGTCCTTATAAGCCTAAAGGCAGCCATCAGCAGGACTTGGAAAGAGAAGAGCAGGTGGGGGACCTCTTGTGCATTAGCAACACAAACAAGACTGGAAAATGGCAGGAGGACAGGAGTGGACCGCAGGAGGGATGCAGGAGTCACACCATAACAACCCGGCTATCTCTCCCCCACATGAATTGGGACTTTAATGGGTTTTTCTTGTCAGTATATATTGCCTTTTAATGTATTACGCTTCTTGTTATGAAATTTATTGTGAATAATGTGTGTGAGGGACACAGACAATATACAGAAGAAAACAAATATAGCCCTATTTTAAAAATTACTTTGACCCAAAATTTTAAAAAGTCTTCAAAATAGGTGAAAATAGTGGTTACTTTTGAATTGCTGAGAGGCTTGACTCACACATGGTTCCCAGCACCCTCGAGACTCCATCCCTGATGCTGGGGTACCATTAGGGACACATTTCTTAAAGAGGAAAAACTCTCACCTGAGCCTATTTTGGTTGAAACCCCCTCTCCAAGCCCAGTGGAAACATCTGGATGTGACCCTGTGGAAGAACCCCTGTGTCCGGCTCTCTCTGCTGTGAATCGCAGTGAATGATGTTGATGCAGGAGGTAGAGCTGATCCAAACCCAAGTCGTGAATGTGGAAGATCTTCACGCATCTGAGACAACTTGAGGAAGAGCAAGCAGCCAGACCAAAATGCCTGGGGGCCAGGAAGGTGCTGGACACACGAGAGCCTTCCTGACTGACGGGCCAGGAGAGGTTCAGGTGACATTCAGGCTGATGACATTCAGGCTGATGCACACGGCTGTGAGCATTACTGATCGGTCCGTGGAGAATGACTATGTGCCTGAGGAGATGCTGGTTGGTGTCACTGCCATCTTTATTTGCAAGCAGATATGAAGAAAGTTACTGTCCAGAAATCAGTGGCTTTGTTTTTGTGAATGAAAACATTTACACTAAGCACCAAATCAGACAGATGGAAATGAAGATTTTCAGAGCTTTAAAGGTTAGCCTGGATCGGCCTCTACCCCTGCACTGCCTCCAGAGAGCATCCAAATTGGAGAGCACCCTGCCTGGTGGGGCTCACTGTGTCAGGCTGGGGTGTCGGTGAGTCTTCTAGAGAGCACCCTGCCTGGTGGGGCTGTGTCAGGCTGGGGTGTGGTGACTTTACTGGAGAGCACCCTGCCTGGTGGGGCT
>CAUYPK010023193.1:0-90543 GCA_963574355.1 Loris lydekkerianus
GAAAGAAAGAAAGAAAGAAAGAAAGAAAGAAAGAAAGAAAGAAAGAAAGAAAGAAAGAAAGAAAGAAAGAAATTAATTTAGACTTTGAAAGTGTCATCTGTTCCCCCCTGGGAGCCTGACTGGTAGAGAGGTCTGCCAGCACACCTCCCTCCATACACACATTCCTCCAGATTAATGATTACTAATTGTTTTGTGTGCGTATCTTTCCAAACACAGAACATATTTGTGAGATATAATAGCCAAAACATGCAGAAGAAACATAGACAACGTTTTGAAAATGAGAACTTGCTTTAAAGAATGTAAAAATCTGGTTGCTACTGAGCATGCCCCATTTTTAAAACTCTTTCCTGTCTTTTTTTTTTTTTTTTTTTTTTTAGTGAGACAGAGTCTCACTCTGTTGCCCCAGGCTAGAGGGCCAATGCATCAGCTTAGCTCACAGCAACCTCAAACTTCCATACTCAAGTGATCCTGCTACTTCAGCCTCCCAAGTACCTAAGACTACAGGTGCCTGCCACAATATCTGGCTAATGTTTTTCTATTTTTAGTAATGACAGGGTCTCACTCCTGCTCAGGCTGGTTTCAAATTTCTGAGCTCTGGGGATCCTCCACCTTGGCCTCCCAGAGTGCCAGCATTACAGGCAGACGTGAGCCCCCCGCCCAGCCTCCTTCACAATTCTGGTACTCCTTTAATTTTTCTTTTTTGATGACTCTCTATCTCCTCTTATGGGCTTATCTTCTGAAATTTAGGTATCCAGGTTCTATCTTTGTTTCGCCACCTTCTCTTTGAGGTCTTCTGTCCTTGCATAGCTTCAATTATCATTACTATGTCAAAGATCCCAAAATCTGTCTCCAGCTCTCACCTCTTTCCCAAGTTCCTATATTTTCCTTACTCTCTGGTGGTTATCCCCAACGCAAACACACCAACAGCCATTCAAATACAAGAGGACCAAAACAAAATTCATTTCTTTCCTACTAAATTAGTTCCCCCATCTGACTTTCCTTTCTCTACTTTTAACGCCACCAATCTCCTTCTCTTCCCAGCTTAAAGTTTTGGTGCCTTTGTTGTTATTCATCACTCCTTAGCTACAGAATTCATCTATTCATCTTTTACTCCCAGTTGCCGTAACCCAAATCCAATATGATATTACCATCCTGGAATTTCACGACACCCTCCCAACTCAGCTTCCCACAGCTACTTTTTTTCTTCCCTTACATCTGGCCATACAACAGACTGACATTGTAGTGTTCCCCCAAACTATAATATTTATATTCTCTGACTTAAAAAATAACTGCCCAGTTTCGGCACCTGTGGCTTAAGCGGCTAAGGCACCAGCCACATACACCTGAGCTGGCAGGTTCAAATCCAGCCTGGGCCCGCAGAATAATAATGGCTGCAACCAAAAAATAGCAGGGCATTGTGGCAGGTGCCTGTAGTCCCAGCTACTTGGGAGGCAGAGGCAGGAGAATCACTTAAGCCCAGGAGTTGGAGGTTGCTGTAAGCTGTGATGCCATGGCTCTCTACCTAGGGTGACAGCCTGAGGCTCTGTCTCAAAAAATAAATTAATTAATTAAAAAAATAATAAAATAACTGCCCGGTGTTCCTTGAATTTAAGTACAAACTTCATAGTTTATGTCCAAATGTCTCTACTATATGCTCTTAATCCACACAAGCTCTTATGCCAATATTTACACGGGGCTCCATAAAGGCTTAACATGAGCTATTCTCTGCTTAGCAAGCCTGTCCACATCGCTCCTGGTTTAAATTCTTCAGGGTCCAGCAAAAAGCTTACTTCTTCAATGTATTTTTTATGAGAAGTTAATCATATTCTGCTCTATGATATAGTATTATGTGTGTACTGTCATGTAATCTACAGAGTCCAAGTTCCCTGAGGGCAGGGACTATTTCTTTTTTCTTTTGAGACAGAGTCTCACTTTGTTACCCTCAGTAGAGTGCCATGGCGTTACAGCTCACAGGCTCTTGGGCTTAGGCAGTTCTCTTGCCTCAGCCTCCCAAGTACCTGGGACCACAGGCGCCCTCCACAACACCCAGCTATTTTTTTGCTGCAATTTGGCCAGGGCCGGGTTTGAACCTGCCACCCTCAGTATATGGGGCTGGTGCCCTACACACTGAGCCACCAGCCCTGCCTGGCAGGGACTATTTCTTATTCATTTTTATTTCCTTCACAGCACTTCTGTAACCCCTTCACAGGACCAGTAGTCAAAAACATGTCTGAAAGCATGATGTGGTAGCTCAAGCTGGTAATCCCAGCTCTCTGAGAGGCTGAGGCGGGTGCATTGCTTGAACTCATGAGTTGGAGACCAGGCTGAGCAAGAGCAAAACCTCACTTCTACTAAAAACAGAAAAAGAAAATAGAAAAATTGAGGCAAGAGGATTGCTTGAGCCCAAGTTGGAGGTTGCTGTGAACTATGACACCCCAGCACTCTACCCGGGCAACAGCCTGAGACTCTGTCTCAAAAAAAGGAATTGTGACTTTGGCGCAAGCCAAAGTAAAAGTAGAATAAAAATGTTCTATTCCTGAAATACTCCTGTGGTTACTTTTTAAAAAATACTTTCAAAAAATAAAAAAAGTAAAGATACTTTCCCAAGCCAGGCACGGCGCCTCATGCCTGTAGTCCTAGCACTCTGGGAGACTAAGGTGGGTGGATTGCTTGAGGTCAGAAGTTCCAGCCTGAGCAAGAGCAAGACCCTGTCTCTAGCTAGGTGTTGTGGCAGGTACCTGTCAGCCTTGCTATTCTGGAGGCTGAAGCAAGAGAGTTGCTTAAACTCAAGACTTTGAGGTTGCTGTGAGCTGTGATGTCACCACACTCTACTCAGGGAGACAGTGAGACTCTGTATCAAAAAAAAAATATATATATATATCTGTAATATACATACACACACACACATATATATATAAAGATACTTTCCAAATCTATTTTAATGAAATTTATTTGCATTTTTATAATCAGGGCAAATTAAAAAAATGGCCCTTTTGCCTATCAAAAGTTGAATGTATTGAGTGACCAGCTCATCTTAGAAGCTAACGTATGAAGTACTGTGTATAAAATTAAAGAGAAACTGGAGTGACGCAGGGGGATGAGCTTCTTTAGTATGAAGAAAAGCTTAAATGCATTTATTTGTTCATTCATTCATTCATATGCCTATAGTGTATGCCAAGCACCATGTCAAGCCCCAAGGATATCAAACATAAAGACATCATCCCTTCTTTAAAAGGGAGACAGACCAATAAACAAGTGATGGGGAAGTAATTTAAATGTAAAGTGTGTGCCAGGCATAGCAGTAGTACAGAGGAGAAAAAAATGATTTTACAAACAGTTTCATTCTGGACAGTCTTTACTAATCTTTTCTATAACTTACTAAAAAAAATCACAAAGCCAGGAAGAAAGAACATATTACAAGATTTAAGTATTTGAATAATTTATAATGGCTTCATTGCTTGGAAAATTTCAGTTAATTTGGGCAACAATATGAAACCAGCGGTCTCAGTGTGGAAGATAAAGCACACAGCATTGCAGTGCCTGGGAAAGAACACGCATTTGTAATTATAGTGTTTCAAAAGAGACTACTAGTCATTATTATTTTCTAGGGTCAGGAGGAAATATGCTTGTTTACTTCAGATTTTAGCAGCATATTTACCTACCTTAGCCTTCTTATCTCTGAGCTAAGCAAACCATTTTAATATCAAGCAAAGCCACAAAGCTCAAACTACATATTTAATTAATTGCTTATTTACTTGGCTGTCTCCTTACCGGTCTGTGAGCTTCTCGTAGAACAGAGACTGTTCTTGCTCATCTTTACATCTAATGGCTGAGCACAGTTTTTGGCACACAGAAGACAAATACTTGTTAAAAGAAAAATGTAAATGTTAACCTTTACATTCTTACCAACGCTCAATATTTGAGTTTTCGTTCTATTGCCCATCAATGTGCAACCTTTTCTTGACCTCATTCTCTCAATAAGAACAAGCAAGAGAGGATTTCCAAATAGCCTCATCAATAGTGTATCTGTGTTTCAATAAATTAGAGGCCCAAGATTTGCCAGGGAACTTTAATTAAAAAAAGAAAAAAAAAAAAAAACAGAAAGAAATCACATATAAGGCTTTATATTTAAACTTAAAATTGTACATTTTGTAAAAGTGTTCTCCTTGTTGGATATCTGCAAACTACCTTAGCAAATAAGAAGCTTCAGGCATGGCCCTAAAATCCATTTCAAATTATTGTATTTATTATTTTTATTTTTATTCTCACATTTGCTGTAGTTGCTGTCAATGGTTTCGAACATGCAAAATACGCTAACTGAGAAACCTAGCTCCTACCTGAAGAGTTAGCAGCTGAAAGGCACAAAGAAGTACAATGGATTTAAAAGCCTCTTGAAGAGCAGCCTTTTGTGGCAGAGACGCCGGGCAAGACAGTGTGTGGCAGGAAAAGAGTTGGGGAAACTGCTTTAAAAACCTATTAACTAGGAATGTGAAAAAGCAGGGAACAATCAGGAAGGGAGGGAGGTGCTCACTGTTTAAAAGGCTTTTAAATGTGACCATATTTTTGTTGGCTTTTTGCCTGCAGCATAAAATGAGGATGATGTACTGAATGGCTAGCTCTCTGCCTAAGGTGGAGTGAATGGAAGTTGAGCTAGGAAGTCAAGGCTGAATTTTGAGATGCCACTCTGGACCTCGTGCAGCTGCTAAGACAATTCTCAGCAATGATTTAGTGAAGTAAACACAAAATTCAGTCGGCCTGCTCAATCATCTTTTCATTCTTGTTTTTGTTTTTTGTTTTTTTCTTGATCCCATAAATATTTGTCTTGTGCTGCCTGTGCTGCAGATATTAAGGAGTTAATAAATTAGCCAGCCAACAGGCAGGAATCGAGAAAATCCACAGAACTTAGAACTGAACAGCTGACAGCAGATTCTGCAGGTGCAAGATGGGAATCAGCTCTGTGTTTTCTGCACAGCACAGTTTTCTCTGTCTGGCCTGTGGCCTGATTTTCTGGCCTCTCCAGGATAAGCTGAGTTATAAGGGAGAGAATTCCAGAAGGTCTTGCTCTATGATCCTATGAATTCTGACCTTTCAATAGGAGGAAATTTCCTCCTACGTTTAGACTGATAATATTGCATACTGCCTGTGGCCTTGTAAGATTTTGGTTTCATGTTAGGAAAGAAAAATACTCTAGGTGCCTTCCTGTTTAAAGGAGAAATGGTGGATTAAACTGCACAGCACAATGAATCCGGCCTCTTGCAATTGGGTGTCAAGGATTGTGTGTGTGTGTGAGAGAGAGTGTGAGGGAAAGAGAATCCCTACTTTTATTGAATCCATAAGTACCACAGCAAATAGTAAGGTCATGAAGAGCAGGGGAAAGGAGAGATGTGGGCTGCACTTGAGTGCATATTTCTCATAAACTAGTTTATTATATTCTTCTAATTATTCCATTTGATGGTAATGGACATTCAAGGCTAAACTCCACATTGTAGCAGTCCTTCCAAATCTTTTTGGTTCTATTGTGATAAAAATATTAATTATATAACACTTGAAAACGTTCAGAATGATCCCTCAATTAACAAAACATTGCAGTGTTTCTTCTGTGAAGGACTTCGGGTTGCCTGCAAGGGTGGTGGTAAAAGTAGCTGGATTGGACAGACAATAAGAAAATTCATTTGATTTTTTCTTACATTGGTAAATATGACCTACATATCCAAACAGTTTCAACTAAACTCTATTATGAGGCTCACATTTGTAATAATGATAGAAAAATTCAGAGATCTTGGATTTGTTTTTTCTAGAAAGATTCCAGGAAGGACAGATAAATGCCTTCAGTTAGCAACAGTGAAAATGGGAACTAATACCTACAATTCAATCCCAGTTCAGACTTCCTTATTCTGTAAGTCCCTAAAATTCTGTGCTTCCAATTTTGCCTTTTAAAACTAAAGATCCTATGACTTAGATCATAAAAGATTAGCTACTTTCAGAAACACTGGTCTTGGGTTAGTTCGACTTACAGAATTCTGAAAAAGTCTCTCCCATCCAAAAATATCTTTCCCAAGCTTTTTGTGGACACGTAAAATTCCACCACTAGAAATTTTAGTATTTAGAATTACTCTTTGTCCTTTACTGATAAATCTGATTGCAAAACAAATTGAAGTAAACATAAAAATACAAAAATATATGTACACTGGTAGTCCAAAGTACTTGTAGTCCAAAGAATAAGAAAAATATAGAAAGTTTAAGTTATTTATGGCATTAAGGTGGTAGTATCACAGATTGTATTGTCTTTTTAAAATTTTCCACTAATGTGTTTATAATCAGTAGGGGGAAAAAAAACAAACAAACTAGTATCACTTTTAAAGACTCTACTCCGACCTGATTATTGCATCTCTAACTAGTGGAACCTAGAATATGAGTAAACAAAATTTTAAAATAAAAAAGTAAATTAATACTCTCATATAACAATTTTTAAATGGATTCAGGGAGAAAAACATAAAACTCAAGAAATATTCAAATGACCAAGGTCTGTGTCCCACCCTCTGAAGAGTTTAAGGCAAAAAGCTGATAACTTTGAAAAACGAAGATACTATTATTATCAGTTATCAATATGTTCTGGTGAACCCATTGATCAGCCATTTGTTTCAGATTTTTAAAAAGCAGAAGGAGGAGGCAGCCTAGGGCAATACCTAGAAAAGATCAGCCTGGATTAAAACACTTACTGAAGGAAAACGAGGGCAGTGGGCACAAGCAGAGAGGCAATAGCAGCACAGAAGAAAAGAGATGAGAGCACGCTGACTGCAAACTGTGTGTATTCAGAGGGTTGGTCAGAGCTCACTCTGACTTCTAGCAAATTATTTTCAAGACAAAAGGTGGGACCCTAACTCTTATCAATCAAGGAACAAGTAATGAAGGAGGGATATTTATAGACAATGTGCCCTGATAGACACCACGTGAACTCTGAACAACTATGTGTCTCCTTAGAAGCCCCCACGTTAGTGAAGGTTGTTTTATTGAAATCATTATGAAGTTCCTTCTAATATCTGATGTTGTGGATATCCTTGGTGCATGGTTTTGTTCTAAACATTTAAAAGCAGATGGAAAAAGTAATGTTCACAACGAGTTGAATACATCACTAAATAAGGTATTCTTCAAGTTGTTTGAGAAATGGTTTACTTTCTCTTTTTTTTACCTTTTATAGGCCCCAAAACACATTGTCCCCAATATTGAATTTTGTAATCAATATCCTCTTTTGCTCCTCCTCCACCCTCTCAGGCAGCCTTATTCTCTACCAGTAGCTGTCACATTTTTCTTTTTCTTTAGTCATCTTCTTCATTCTTCAACTTTCCTTGTGGGCCAACCTGTCTGCCTTTTATATCCATATTCACTTCCTCCTTCTCTCTCGCATTTCACCCTTCCCAGAAGTTTAGATTATGAATGATAAAAATTGTGATTCGCTGTTTTTGCCATAGTGACCTTCCACTAATGAAATCTCTTTCCTCCACAAGACTGTTCTAAGAAAGTGTAATTTTGAACATCCACAATTTTTGCCCAAATAAAGACAGCCATTTGATCCAGCTGCTTATGTGTTAAATCAAATGTGTTCAGGAATATGATTTCCTATTCCTCTGCTTATCCAGTGTCCTCTAGGGCTCTCCTTTATTATACCTTTCTATTGCAACATGGAAACTTTAGTTATCTATGGTCTAGTCTAAACCGTACATGGGGCAGTGATAATGACCTTCTGACCCAACGGTTCTTCCTGGCTGTGGGTAGAATTAATAGCACTTTTTCAATTTCTCCCTTGTCTTTGCTTGAACATACTGGAATTACAACCTCTGACAAAAGTAACATCCCTATTGTAGTGGAAACAAAAGGAGTGTGTAATGAATTGGTTAAGATTACATTGCATGTTTAGATGATGAAATCCAACTGCAGCTCAATTCCTTTATTTTCTCTAGCTGAACCTCGTCTTTCAATAAGACATTATTGACTGGCATCGTCCCTAGGACAGGTCCTTTGGAATACAGGCTTGCTGCTTTGAGTTCTTTAGACTGAAAAACAGCTATGGTAAGGGTCAAGAGAATCAGATATGAGAAAATAATGCCCAGTACCTTAGGATGAGCACTAAATGATCAGATCCAGGTGGGGGTCCTTCAATTTACAGGAAGTACTAACCCTTTCCAAATAAAGGTGGCAGGACAGGAATTATAGTTGTACTTGCTATTTCTCTGCAAAAGTCTAAGACCAAAAGAAGAGAGGAAAAGGGAGCATGGTAATGTTTTCTATAATTCACCACTATAGACCATGCTATAGTGACGTTATAAGATGAATTTTTAGTTTTTATGAATATGAAATCAATTATTCTACAATTGTGAGATATTTATAAATGCTTTCTTTTATCACAAATCATATCACCTTTGGTTGCCCTAAATAGCAAATTATTGGCTTCTTTCTTCCATGTCCTTTATTTTACTTTGGCTGCGTTTGTCTTTATTTTTCAAAAGAAGATTACTTACAATTTTTGCTTTTAAAAATGATATGCTCTCCATATTGGCTGCAGAAAATATTTGAAATGTGTGCTTTTCAAAGAATGATCAGATCATTTATTCATCTTTTAGAGAAAAATGATAATATTCATCTTAATTATTTCTGCCAAGGACTGTAACACTAATTTTACTCTTTCTAAAAATTAAAATAGCAAACAGTTTATATAAGGTGTTGATAATTACCTATATTATTGTACTGCTGTGACAGATGTTGGCAAAAAAAAAAAAAAAGCCTAAAATGCCTACAGCTGTGCACTCCATGACATCCAGTTTATACTCAGACAGAAGGCTAACAGATGTTCTGAACTGTCACTTTGCCTAAATGTTTTTAAAGTCTAAGGACCTGCTTTATAATTCACCAGAGTCTGGTTTGGTTTCACAGAGGTCCTCAGAATTCCCATCTGTGACAATTAATGTTGAAGACATTGATAAATCAACCCTTGTGTTTTCTCTCTTCTCTAGCAAACAGACATCAGTTTGTATATGAATTGTGGATTATGAAAGCTGTCTTTATATACATCCTATTGATAAAATTATTTCCACAAACATAAGATAGAATTGGACTATCAGAATGCAGAGGTTCTTTTTGAGCCAGGGAAAGGGACAGGAAATCATCTGTTCTTTGCTTTCTGTTAAGTCTTACGCTCCTTCAAAGTAAAATGTTAACAATCCCCCATGACAATTTCCAAAAGGTATATTTTTTTCAATGAATAAAAAAGAGTTTTGTTATCTTTATTCAGCATTTTAACAGCTCTGCTCATAATAGTAACTATGAATTGTGTCCACTGTTAAAATAATGGAAAAAGAAAACAAATGGCATTCAGAAAGTATACAGCACATCTTCTTCAGCTTGACACCCTAAGACTTCCTCTTTCAAACATACCTTCAGATCCTTCATACAGAATTACTGCCCCGTGCAAAGGCCACCAATGCCTTATTTGCTGCTGCTCTTAATTTTAACAAGCTGGATTCTTGTAGTACACTTGCTTAATAGTTTAAACATTCTGTTAACAATTAGGTGTTTGGCCTATCCGGTTTCTTCTCCATTCTGTATAGAAATATAACTCCGAATAGTACATCTTTCTGGGTTTGTTTCTAAATTAGTCCCCACACTTAATTATGAGGATGAGAAGGATGCCTTATTCCTCTTTGTTATAGGCTAAGCTCTCAGTAATCCCAAACAAAAGAGCCAGTTCTGGAAGATATAGGATTTGCTAGCAGGATTATGGTCTCATAGATAATGATGTGCAGTCAGCAGAAGCGAAGCTTTATTTTAATTCAAATAAGCTAGTAAACAAACCACTGACAAGTCTGCTGGTGAGAGTAACTGGCTGCTGTTGCCACATTGGCAGCTAAATTATAGAAAATCTATTATACCCTGTTCACCATATGTTTAATTTAATACAAGATACAAATTAAACTATCCACAGTGCCTATTAAAATAACAATACTTTTTTTATATTTGAATGTCTTAAAATAATTTTCCCTGACCTTTTAAAGGGCAGTTTTGATATAGGTGATTATCTAGGGGGGAAAGGTAGTTAATAGAAGGCGAAAAAAAAATTAATTGCCTTTCTGAGAAAATAAAAATATAAATGTTCACTGGTTTACAGTTGCTAATAAGGTTAATTAGCAGTCATATCTTCGGTTATTACTGTATTTCCCTCTCATCCTTTTGGTTGCGGAGGCTAGAGTTTTAAAAGTGATACTTAGTTTGGCCTACGTGAGTCTATCCTCATGAAGTCATACCCAGTCCAGGACAGCCCATGGGTAGCCATGGAAATAATGCCAGTTGAGACTTACCTTCTGACAATTAAGTTTAAACCCTAGGCCCAACTTCGGTATGGAAAAAGACTGACTTTTATATCCCCACACAAGTGTGGGGACTAATTTAGTCCCCATAATTAAGTGTGGGGACTAATTTATCCCTCAGGTCAGTCTCTCCACAGCCAAAAGGTCCTAAGGAAAGCCAGAATTAAGAGGCTGCCTTCCAGAAAAAGGAAAGAAGAAAGGACAGCCCACACACTATTCACAACCAATTTCCTCCTGTACCCACAGCAGTTAGCAGCCAGTGATGCTTCCTTGAGTCCATGTGGACTCAACTTACCAGATCCTCAACGGGATCTGGTAAGATCTCTGAAATTATACAGCTAGATCTGAAACCCAGATCTATTATTTCCGGGATGTGAAAACAGACATATTTAACCCATCTGTGTCTTCCTGTACTCTGTTAAAGTGGGGGCAAGGGAGGGAAATGTAATAATTTAAACTTTATAGTAGTACTATGAGAAGTAAATAAGAGAACTATCTGGCATATAATATATACACATTAAAGATTAGTTCCTTTCCTCTTTCACTGTGAAGCAAAGAGAATGCTGCCCTTCCTTCAGGGGTGAAGGGAGAATGTTAGGAAGAAGGCCCAGAGGTGTCTTCCTTTCCTTTGAGCATTAACTCCTTTCCACAAGCAAAACCCCAAGTGGCCTGCTCCTTTTCTCCCCAAATCCACCACAAGGCTTACTCTTTAAGAATGTATCAGTAAGCCTCCCAAATCAGCTGTCTATCCATGGTCCTATGAAATAGAGAAATAAAAAATAATCATCACACTTTGAGAGGTCTTTCCAAGGTTTTTGGTACAGATTTTGTTCTGGGTCTGCAATTGTGTTCATGGGGTTGCCTTATGTGAATTTCGGTTCAGAGAACAGAAGTCTAGCAAATCTAAGTATGCACGAGCAATTACAACGTTGCATAAAGATGTGTATTTGGAAAATGTTTTTCGTGATTCTTGAAGTCCAACAGATGGTATTAATGTTTTACTTCCCCTCCCCCCCCCAAAAAACAAGCATCTTAGATTGAAGCAAGAAGCAATTTCCAGAGCGTGATACTACCAAAAATATGCCAGAGGGACCCAGGACAAATATCGCTATGTCCCCCCTTCCTCCAACCCTCCCACCCCCGCCTCCACAGCCCTGATATGCAGAGGTTGGGAGACCAGGGATATTTCCATTTATTGAAACACTAAATATATTGATAAATTAAGAAACTGAAAAAAGGTGGGGGGTCACAAAAGTCGTGCCCTATTTCAAATGTTTAACATTTTAAAATTAATACTTTTAACGCACAAAGACAAAATGTATGATTATATTTATGACTTCATTTTACAGAGACCAAAAAAATTTAATGGAGGCTCTTGGTGAATGCTGTCCATGGGCCCTGCTTCTACCTCTAAATTTCTGCTTAGTTGTAAGAGTACTCGGCCTCTTCGCGGGCAGCCTTCCTTCCGGACTGCACTCTCACCTTCACCAAGCCGGGTTCCAAGTGAGAGCCGCCCTCTGCCAGAGGCTCGCCCAGCCCTTTGCTGGGCTGGACCTCGGTTCCGAGTTTCCCGCCCGGAGCTGCCCCTCCCCCAGTAACCACGATCTAGTCCTTGAGAAAGGATCTCCGGGGCGCGCGGTTCCAAACACCGGGTACGGGAGAACAAACCAACTGGCCACACGGGGAGCTGGGAGAAATAAGCGGTTCCAGATTCACTTCGACATTGAGTCTAGATCTTGCTCGCCCTCCCGCGCCTTGGAGCAGCCCATGGGCTGGGAAGGGCGTCCTGGAAGGCGGCCCAGGCGGCCAGACCTCCCGGCACGGCGCGCACCCAGGCGGAGGGGCCCTGGCCTCCCTCGCAGCCGGGCCCGCGCCCGAACCGCGTCGCGACCTGGCGCCGGGAGCGTCACCAAGTGAAGTGGCAGACGCTGCCGGGCGGGGGCGCAGCGCAGGGCCCGGGGACGCCCCCGCGGGCCCGGCCTCCACTTTCCCACGCGAGCGAAATCGGGCGAGGCTGACCCAGCCCGCAGGGCCCAGAAAACGTGGGAGGCCAGGCGGGATCTGAAAATCCCAGGTGCCTCTCGGGGTCGCACAGACCAAGGACAGGAGGGATGGAGGATGCCCAAAGGCTGAGGCTCCGAGTCCAGGTTTTTCTAGAGGCTTTGAACAGGGAGGCTGCCAGGTCTTTTCACACGCACGCACGCACATTCTCTGGTTAGATTTTCAGAAGTAGAGAGTTTTCATTTAAACCCTATCCTCGCCTCCGTTGTGTCCAGCGGGGCCGCCGACCTGACCGCTGTCCTGGTTCATTTAGAAGAGAGGGTCAAGTCGGGTGTCGCGTAGTTTTGCTTTTGTCTAAGTGAATAATTGGATTGCGTGGGGTCAGTTTACAGGTTCATAATCCCGGGGTGTATTTCACAGCACTCGCCTGTCTAACCCTTCAGCAGCATGTGGGGAGCAGCGGTCCCCTCGGACCGAGCCGCGCTGCCCGCAGGCGGTGGCGGGTGGGAAGCGCGCGCGTCCGCCGCGGGCCCGGACTCCGAGAGGCCGCACCCGAAGGCGGAGGGCTGGGGGGCCGCGCCGCTGGAGTCCGAGTTATTTCCACGTGGAGACAGTAGAAGGTGGCCAGTTAGTGAATGATTGATTGCTTCAAGACGGAGAAGCTACAGCTTTCATGGTAGCCGTGGCCAAAACATGACATGGTGCCATCTGTGTGAAACTGATTTGCATGGTCACTGGTTCACTGGAACGTCCAAACCCTGGTCGTGCGTATCGTGTTTCCTTATAAGCAGCAGTTGCTGATTTAAAGCCAAGTCCCGGTGCCCTTCTTGCTAATCCGCTCTGCCATTAGTCTGCTAAATTCCTTTTTTTTTTTTTTTTTAATAAATCCCTTTACCTGCCTTTCCTTCCTCCCTCTTTCCTCCTATTTTCTTTCCTTCCTCTCTTCCTCGGTTCCTTTTCGCCTCCTTCTCCTCTGTCCTTTCCTTGTTTTCTCCTTCAATCTGAGTGGTTGGTACTGACTGCGTCCCAATTTGAGGGTCACTGGAGCAACCCCACTTCCCTCTTTCCCCAGCAAGGCTTGTGCCTGTAAAATTAGGGGGATCACCTTTGGCTCCAAAGTGATTTTGAACAGTGAAGTTTTCAATGCAAAGCCCCCTATAAATGCCTATAAATCACCTCACAGATTTTTCAACTCCAGTGAGAAAGCCACTACTGTAACCTAGCATCTTTTTAGTGATGGGTGTTCCAACCAGACAGGCACTGCCCAGTCAGCTCAGTTTCTGACGCCGGATACAGAAAGTTTTGTTTGTTTGTTTGTTTTTTAAGCAGTTTTCCAGATATAGACAACTGGTTCCTAATTCTCTTATCTACCTACCAAGGCTGTTTATCACCTTGGCCCTGCACCCGGCATTGAGTATCCCACCTTTTTAGTTAAATGCTGTCTTCTTCCCCTATGTCAGATAGGATGCCAATGCATTTCAGGTTTTGAGACAACTTTTGGTGACTGGCCTAAAAATGTCTTCCTAATCCTTGCTCAGAGAGTGAAGCCAACTGACAGATTTTAAACCTCCTTATGGCTAGGACTGCACAGATTCAAGCAGTAAGTTGCATATGGTTTACTCACCCACCTTTAGTCACCTTACCCGGCGCACTGATGACCTCCTATCTCACAGTCTCAGAATCAGCACCAACCCCTCAGTAGAAAGAAGGCAGCAATCCAGATTCTTCTTTCAGTTTGTTGTAAAAAAAAAAAAAGAGAGAGAGAGAGAGAAAGAAAGAAAGAAAAGAAAAGAAAAGAAAAGAAAAGAAAAGAGCTTTTGTCACTTTGGGGCATCTTTCAAAAGTTTTGATATCCAAAAATATCTCTATGACAAGGGAAGCAGAGACTATTCAGTTATTCCAGTTGATCAGTTTTTAATGGAAATTCTGGATAAAACATTTTATATTGACCCTTCCCCATTCCACCTTTAGCTGGAAGAAATGTTTTTACTATTGACTGTTAATTGTGTATAATGCCCCACCCTCCCCTACAATATCATAAGGAACATTGTAGCCTCCTGCTCTGGTAAAGATCACTCTTGAGGTACACACTTCATTTCTCTCACCCCCACACCCTCACAGGTATGCAGGCACATTTTTCTTGATTCAGAGAGTGTTAACATGTGCACAACTTCTTTAGTATTGCCCTTTCATTCTTTTCAAACTGATATTAGGCTGTTTATCCTGAGAAACAAAATGAACTTTTGGTTAAAAAAAAAAAAAAAAAAAAGACATGTAACAAATGTTTCATTTTCTGTTTTGATGTTTGTTTTTCAAATTTTATGGGAAAGACTTTAATTGGTCTTTAAGTTGTCAGTCCTCATCCCAAATCCCTTATTAGATAACTCCAGACCAGTTGTAAAAGAACAACATAATTGTTTCCAAAAAGGAAAAGTAGAAGTTGAGAGATGGTGGTGTCAAGAGATTCATTGGAGTGTTTATCTTCCTTTTATTTTAAAGGATTTGTGAGAAGAAAGGGAGAGATAAATGGGAGGGGGTCAGAGATAGAGAATAAAATAAAACTTGTTCTTAAAATTAAAGCCATTTTTCAAACTATTTTCTTACCACAAGGGACAAAACAGAGCAGAAGTCATGAAGGTGGATTACTGTCCCTCTGTGCTATTGGAGAGCCCTGGCATTGATTCCTATAGAAAGGTAGATAAACCTAGTAATACCTCTGCTCCAATATATCTTTTCCAGTACATCTCCTGGGAACATAACTTAAAAAAAAAAAAAAAGTTTAAAAAAAAAAAAAAAGAAAAGAAAGGTAGATAAACCTAGTTGGTAACTAAAGACTTCCCCACAGTGCCCTTATCCCCAAGAGAACAGGGCTCTCTCAAAGTTGATACAGACCTCAGCTGGGTCTGGGTGGCAGGCTTCCCCTGTGAGAGGAAGTGGAAGCTTCCTGTGGACTGAGCCAGAAGAAGCCTGATGGCTGTAAGAGCAAGCCTGGGGATGGAGGGGGCTGGCACAGGAGGGCTGTGGACACCAGTCCCCCAGCATGGCTGCAATCAGGGAGTTGAAGCTAGCCAACTATGAATCAAAGAGCAGGGCCTTTGGGGTGCTAGAGACTAACCTTTAGCTTGTTCTGCTCCTCCCACTGGGCTTGCATCCTAGGTTTTCCAGGATTGGAGACCTTATCAGAGGAGAGGGAAAGTGTGGTAAGAAAACATGCCTAGCTCCTGACTAGCCTGGGGGCACTGGTGGGAGCTTACAGGGAGGAGGAGGCATACCTCAGGATGAGAGAAGCCCTGAGTGTCTGGCTCATACAGTTGTGCATGGCCAACCAGAGAGTGGGGGAGAGGAAAGCTTCCTTTTCTTCAGTTGCTCTTTCTGGGGTTGCTTATCTTCTCTCCCTATCCTCTGCTTCATCCTGTCAGGACCAAATAGAATTGAAACTTCATTGCCTTTGCCTGTACTGAGCCTAAAAACTCAGGATTTGATAAGGTTACTGCACCATTGATAACGATTGCAGATTTTTCAAAGCTTCCTCAAAGAGACAGATGTTTGGGCTGATTAAGAATTGAAGAGGAAACCTGCAGCTGCACCAAGGAATAATCTATTGGACAAATATTTTAATAAAAATATGAAGAGATCAGCCCGACCTTGCAAGGTCTTCTGCTTTAAAAAAAAAAAAAAAAAAAAAAAAATCTTTATCAAACCCCTATTCTATGGCTTCAATAAACAGAACCCATTACCTCACGGCATCTTTTGTTGGCCCCATACAAGAGAGAACAAAATGGTTATTCAGGGGAACGCTTTCGATTTTTATTGTGGGTAGCCTGCACAAAGAGCCGCGTTATTGTATTTAAAAGAACCATCTGTAGCAGAAACAATGGCATCAAATTATCTTTGAATACCCACTGAAAAAACATAAAGCTTTTTTTTTTTATTCTTCTTCTGTACGGTGGGGGGATAGAGCAGTGTTAGGATAACTGACTTTTTTGTTGTTCTCTGGGTGCATTCTTCTCGCTCCCCCTCTCTCTCCCCCTCACCCTCTCTCTCTTCTCTCTCCCCTCTCCCTCTCTCTCTCTCTCTTTTAAAAAATCAGCCATTTGGGGTTTTAAGCCATAAACGATTTTTCTTGTTGCAGGGGATTGCAGTGGTAAAGCTAGGCTAGGTCTTGGAGGCTGGTGTAAGGCGATGCGGGTGCAGGCAGGAGGCTGATGGAAAGACTGGGGGGAAGAAAAGCCGAAATGGATTCACGGTGCCTTGGATGGAGGACGAGAGGGGAACTCCAAGCTCCTTCAACTCGTTCTGTCCGGTGAGAAGTGATCAAGCTTGGGCTGACAAGAGGCTCAGGGAGCCCTCACGTTCTTTCGCTTTTTTACCTGCCAATCAAACTGCTACAAGACAACACCCTGATCTAGCATGGACATGTAAGTAGCTTGCAACCCAACTTTGACATTCACTGCTAGCTCACTCCTCCCCCCACCTCACTTTCTTCCTCTCTCATTCTGGGCTTTTTTTTTTTTTGACCTTTAAGAGATCTGGAAATACAGCCTGTGTGGCAGTGGTTTAACACAGACAGATTTAAGTCTGAAAGTGTTAACTATTGGAATTAAATGCTAATTTAGATTTCTTTAACAAATGCAGAAATGAAATGACATTATTTTATTCTCTCCTGAACAGTTTTAGTATTGAACATAATCAGTTGCCTTGAAAGCTTGTGTGTGCGTTTCTATGAAAATCTAGAAATAGATCCCTGAGCACCCAGGAGAGAAACCCAGGAATGAAAAATTTAGGCTTCCATCTTAAAAATACTAAACTCTACCATTTACTCCTACAAGGAACCCTTCCCAGACCAATAATACTTAGAATAGAAAGAGTGAATTGATTTAAAAGGAATATATCATAAAGAGGGTCCTACCACTTCAATTGGCATCTTACTATTTTGGTGGTATTTGGGGTGGAGGAAGGTTACAAAAAGGAAGCAAAGGGATATGGTGATATTGCGTTCTTTATGAGAGATTGTCATGGAGGGAGAAAGAAATGCAAGGGGGCAGGGTATGCAGGAAATATTACCTGAGAGAAGGAATTACAGAGCATGGTGAAGCTGGAAGGTGAGAGGGTTTCTGCGGGAAGTTGTGCGAGGGGTGATGGGGCTTACTCTCTGGCGCCCTCTAATGGCAACGTGAACCAATGTTTTACTTTTGTAAATTCAGTACTGGGAAAAGCAGCTGGGTTTTTGTTAATACTGTTGCGGTTTTTCCTCCACAGACTTAAAAACTAGAGGCTATTAGTGGAGTAAATTGATCGTTTTCAGCCCAAGGACTTACGTATATGCCTTAAAATAATCGATGTTTTCTCTTCAAACATCTCCTCCTCTCCCGAAATCTTGTTAGACTAATAAAGGAAAAGTGGCTACTGCAAATTGACTTATGGAGGGAGGTCCACGCCCAATTAGTAATTCGGGGAGGGGGGGAAGGGATTCTTTCCTACCTGAACAGCACTCTGACTCTTCTAATATACTCGAGAGGTGTAGGGAGGAGGAGTGGGAAGGGATGATTTGAAAATTGCAGATTCTGACACGGGCTCATTATAATACAATTTAAAGGGGGCTCTTAGGAACCTCTGTTATTGCGACATGTGGTGGTCAGAGGGCTTTCCTTCCCGCCTCCTTTTTCATTTTTCTTTTTCTTCTTTCTTTCCTTCTTTTTTTTTTCTTTAAAAAAAATTTGGTAGATAAAGGTTAATCTTGGGCTGAATGATAGAGCTATGATTGACAAGAGAAAAGGTGTTGAGGGCAGGTCGCGCTGTCTTATTTACAGCCCACTGCTTGCTGTAGAGTCTTTGTTAGGACTGGAAAGCTAATTTAGTGCTGATCAAAAGCACCACAGAGTTAAAGGACTGGTAATGACTGCTAATTTCATTTCAGCCTCATGCATCCCAACTGCTGTAATTAAAGGCACGCTATTTAAATACAGGTGAAGGGTTATGGGGGGGGGGGGTGGAGTACAATTTTATTTCGATTTCTTCTTATATGATACATGGGTGTTATGTAGTCCAAAATCAGGTTTATTATTATTATGTAGGGCGGCTTCTTGTCATTTATACCTGGGTTTGTAGAATCTGCGGTGTGAAATGTGTCAGTCCCATAAAGCCCCTGTTTAAGGAAGGTGGGGGAGGATGCAGAGGAGTAACTATTTAGGGGAGATTTAAATATTTGGGTCTCTTCCCCCCCTTCAAATTAATAGAAGGGCCTTCGATATAGTTAAAAGTATTTGAAACTTGGGGCAGGGTTAACAGGCTAAAGGGATCAGTGTCAGCTTTTTAAGTACTTCTAAAAAGATCATGTGAACAGATGGAAAATATATTTTTAATTAAATAATTTCCCCCACACTATAGCTGCAAGTGTTGGCTCAGAAACCGTGTAATTTCTCAACCGATAGGAGTTTCTTTATGAGAACATCAAAGAATAAAAAGCTCTACATTTTCGTAGTTGGTTAAAATTGATAACCCCCCCCACACACACACACACACACACACACGCACACACGCGCACACACACACCCAAAAAAGAATTTAGCCTTTAATCTCTTTTTATCCACGAATACTAAAGCTCTGTACTCGACCCCGCGAGCGGCTCTCCCCTTCCGGGGTTGGAACCCGACTCAGATGTGAAGCGGAGCTGAGCCTCGCGCAGGTTCGTGCCCAGCGCCCCCTGTTGGACACAGTAGGTGTTGCGCAGCGCCAGTCCCGGAAATCGCCAGAACCTTGCTCTAGGGTTAGAAAAACTCTTTATTACCCTCCAAAAAAGAAAGGGGGTGCAGAAACAAGTTTTTATATCCTTGAAAGATAATATAATTTTAACTCAATAAAAAACTAGAAAGACGACAATACAATTTAATTCAATAAAAAATAATATCTAACCTATTCCTCCTCTTCACATCCCAGCCATCCCCTACCCCAGTTTAGTTTTGGAACGCCTGTTAAAGGTTCTGCCATCGTAAAATAAGTAGAGAGAAACATGATGAAAAACAAATAATTTTTTTCTGTAGCCATGGAAAATCAAGCAAAGACTACTTATTTCGTTTTGTTCACATTTCAAAAAATTTCATGGAAGAAGCTGCTGCTTGCTGTTTTAACGTTGTCAGAGGCATCATGAGTGCCCTTGTAGGTCCTGCATGTATTGTAACTCAATCTCTGAGTAAATGAAATAACTTCCTTCTTTTTATTTATTTCTAGAATATTATTACAAGGTCAGTCTCATCTTTGAGTATTTCCCATCCCCCAAACCAATCTTGATCAAACTTTTCCTTTTCTGGCTAGCAGTTAAATTCTAGATATTGTCTAAGAAACAGGTGCCTGATAATCTTTCTTCTTTTATCTTAGCACAGGATTTCAGGAAAGGTGTGCCGTTGGTAAGGAGTGCTTTCTTTGAAGTTCAGTATTTGATTGACCAGCAATCCACCATATTATCCTAGGAAAAGAGCAATATTTTTACACTTCCAAAAAGTACCTGTCTACATAAGAAAGAGATTTTAATTTTTTTCTTTCTTTTTTTTATGAGCAAGCAGGACAAAAATAGCCTTTGAATCATTTCAGAAAGATAAACCGTAAAAATGACACATCCTCTAAATAGGAAGATGTGGATTTGTTCAGTTTAAAATCAAATACATGTAGAAACAATTTGGGTGCTAAATGATCAAGATGTTTTAGGATTTCCATTTTCACAGATGTACTTACCGTTTTAAACTTTCAACCTTAAAAAGTTTAAGGTTTGCATGTTTTCTTTTAAGTTTGCCTATTGAAACCAGCTAAATTTTTCATAAAGGATTTTTTTTTTAATATTTAATGCCTTGGCTGTGCAAGGTTGGTGTTGCCCGTGTGTTTATCCCTCCCATCTCCCAAAATTAGTGAGTCCGAGATTGCATTTTAAGAATTGCTGTTCCACGGGAGAAGAGATGCCTTACCCAGCTGGTTCCAGAATCAGATCTCGGCTTACGGTTTTTAATAAGTAGGTTCAGATAGAGTGGCAGAAAAAGGATCAGAGCTTTTGATAAATCTCTATCAGGAATGTTATCGAAATGATGGGGCAAGCTGGATCCTAGACAGTATACCCCCACCCTTTGCTCCTCCAAAAGGTTTGTTCCCATTACAGAAACGTTAAGTCCAGGCAAGGTTCGCAAATCGGCGCCAACCGGGGGAGATAAGAAACTGTAAGCTGACGGCCGAGGTCGGAAGGCTGAGCGCTGGCTCCCGCCGCGCGCGGGGTAGGGAGGCCAAGCCAGCCAAACCTGGGACGCGACCCACGACGGCGGGTGTATGCCTACTATTCCTGAAGTGGTGTAAAATATACAATAGAGTTTTGGAGATTTCTACCCTGTTCCGCACCCAGGGGTCCCAACCAGTAAGGAGAGGGCTTGCGGGGGGGGGGGGAGGAGGAGAGGGAGGAGCCGCGCCCAGCGTGCCAGGAGCAAGTGCTCAACTTCCCAGGGCCCCAGGAGAAAACGCAAGCCCTAGTTGAGGAAAGAGGGCTAAACAAGTGGGTGGCCCAGGCCTGGGCATGCCCCCCAGCTCTCCCGGCGCAGCGGGATTTCTGTGGTTCCTGGCGGGCCCAGCCCCGACTCCAGTCCCACGCCCCAAGGCGGCCAGCGGGAAGGCAGCCCCTCCATCTTTGGGGGCTGGGGCCGAGGGCAGCGAGCGACAGATTCCATAGCAGCAGCCAAAGCCGCAGCGTCTGGCAACCGGCCGCGTTTCTCCGCGGCGGCAAAGCGGCCTTTCGGGGCGGGGCGGGCGTCTTTGGTCTCCTGTCCCCGCGTCCAGGCCCGAGCCCGCGCGGCCTGGCTGGGCGCCCTGCTTTGGAAGTCGTCAATCTTGCCTGATTCTGAGGACGGTCCAGGCGGATGGGCCAAGCTAGCTTAGGCCCACTGAGTCCATGCCAACTGCTCAGCCCTTTCTTCCTTTCATCCCTCATACTTTTCAGAGTGAACCCAGGAAAGAACCCCCACTCTGAAAGCCAGTATATGTATTTTAGAACTTGGTAGCTATTGGGGTGTAGGGAAAAATGACTCATTCTGAAGACCGAGATTGAAGGATGAGCTCTCATTAAGTTTGCTCGTTCACTTTGTTTTTAAACTTAGAAGATCCTTTAGTTCCGACAGTCCAGCCCCGAGATACACAGAGGCGCCGGGGAGAAAGCCCATCTGGGGTTGAGGCGCAGACTGACAACCATCCCCACCATTCCACCGCAGAGAAGCCGGCCCGCCTGTGGGCCCCCAACGAGGCCCAGCAGCTTCGCGGGTTGCTGGAGGGTGTTGAAACCACAAGTACAACTTGACACCATTGAGCCCACAGTGCTTGTCAATAATCTGAATTAGGTGCAGAGATTGTCACTATAGATCGTAACAGTTTCTGAAGGACTCATTACAGCCTATCGTGTCAATGATCTTCAAATCAAGAAGGGGGGGTGGGGCAGAGGGAAAAGGAGTGGGGAGAGCCAACAGAAAGGGAAGAAGGGTAGCAGGGAAGATAAAAGTCAGAGCCCCACCTCCGAAGGAGCCTTTCAAGAGTATCAGGCAGCGATCTGAGAATTCCATTGGGATGAGTCTGGAAGCCCAACTCCATCTGAGCCGGGACTGGAAGGGGGGGCACTCTGGGGCAAGGAGAAGTGGGCCCCTGGGAAGGCCGCGTCCCGGGCATTTCTTCTGAGGCCAGAGAGCTTTAGGGTGAGGGGTCCCGGTGTAATGGGAGGCCTTGAGGATGCCAGCCCGCCCAAGATGGGTGTACACTTTGATTTAGAGCACTTTCCAGGGCAAGTCTCAGCGGCAAATCCTTGAAAAAAGTAACAGTTTCACTTAGGACTAATGTGTAGAATAATTTTTTTCCCCAATGGTTTGCTTCAACTTCTTTTCATGCCACAGGTGGAAGACTTTCTTCCTTTTCCTCCCATAATCCTGTGTGTAACTCACATCTAATTTCTTATCTAATTTTATTTAAGCAGATCTAATTTCTTTCCCCAACTTGCTTTTTAGGGGTGTCAAACACATCAGCCCTCTGAAGTTTTGTCACTTTTGTGGTTTGTATTGGGTCCAGTTGTGCTTCTAGAAAGGGGTTGGTGGAGCAGTATGTTCCCTGAGGACTCCAGGAGAAAGAAGACTAAATTCTATTGATATGGCACAGAAGGGGCCAGCCTAAGGATAAGAGGGTCTCCCTGCTTGGTTTCATTGCAAGGTAGCCCAGCCTGCATTGGGTGACATTTAGCAAGAGCTAGAGAAATCTTAAGGAAGGTATAGGTTTGTTTTTTCCACAAAAGTTGTGGTCACAACTAAACTAAATAATAACAGTTGGAGAATGTAAAACATTTGTCTTTTCTCTAACATGATAGTAATGGAAAATTAGCATTCTAAGGAGATCCTTTTCCTTTGGTACGTTAATTGCACAAGATATTTTGGTCAATCAGACAGATGTGTATTTAGACACTCAAGAATGATTTAGAGGTGTAAAGAATCCAGAGTTTTGAGGGGTACTGCAGAGTTTCTGGGGATTGGTTTGCCTTTTTCTTTTTTTTAATTCTCTTCTAATTTTTTAAAATCAAAATCATAGGTTGAATGTAACTGAAAACCACGGGTAGCAGCTCTTTAAGATTTTAGTTCATCCTTTTAAAAGAGGAATTTCTATTTTAAATAATTAGATCATTTAATGGGCACATTGCATTGAACTGAACAATAGCTGCAGTTCAGGGACAGAATCTTAACTTATGTTAAAATTGCTTGATAATTCAGAAATGTAAGTGAAATTGTGAAGTGTTAATTTCTTTTTCCAGAAAAATATTTGAGCTGGAATCTCTGAAGGATGTATACGCATAGATGATTCTGTAAGTAATATGATGATTACTCTATGCAGCCTGAGAGACTTACACAAATGATTATTATTTTTGTTGCTATAATTTTGAGGGGGAAATATAGTTAGTTTTCTAACTTTTGTATTTTTTTTTTAATGTATTTACTTCATCAGTGAGACTTAGATGAAAGAAAATGAGTAAAAAAGGGGGACCTGAATGCAAAGCAGTTCTGCATTCCTTAGGTTTCAAGGGCCCTTACAGCTCTTGAGTGAAATTATTTGGTAAAATTGGGTCTGGACTGAAACAGCATTTGTTATCCCTTTGTTCATTCCTTAAGTGTAATACCACTTTTGGAAATTAAAGGCAAGGTGTTAAAGGCAAAGACAAGAAGAAAAATGTATGAATAAGCAATCTGAAATTGCCAATCTATTATGCTTCCATATGCAGTTCTATATCTTAGCAAATAGAAGGGATAAAGATATATATTTATTCTTTATATCATCTAGAAACATTCATTAAAGTTCCTGTCACTATTTCTTCACATTTCCAATACCTGACACATTTGACATAGGAAAAAATGGGAGAAAGGTAGATGAAAGAGTTTCTATCATTTTGAAAATTGCATTATAAAAATTAAGGTGTCTATTCCCCTCCAGGAATTTTTTTAAAGTGTCCATAATAGTCTAAATGAAATGAAGTTTGACAATAGTATAATTCAGTTTTTATTTTTTGCTCTTACTTCCGTATCCTAACTGTATCCCACTTACTTCTTAGTGATTATTTTTGGAAAATATGGGATGCTTTTTAAGGAAAAGAAATCATTTAATACAGTGCTTCACCTGTAATCTCTTGTTTGTTTCTTAAATCTTGAAGAATCAGTCTTTGATCATCCTGGAAGTCTTGTGCTATGCTCTACATACACTCATTTTGGAGTGACTGAGATCTTTGTGATTTAAAAGGAGAGAAGGAAACATTTTAAAAATCGCCTAATGCCAGTCTCTTTACTCTGCAATTCACAGTTTTCTTGTATTAAGGGATACATATAAATAAAATCTCATTTCACCAAATTGAACTAGCATTGTCCTAAACAGTTGAATTTTCCTTTATTTTTGTCTTTTGAAGATAAGAATTTTTCTCTGTTGCTGTACTTCCCTCTTTAGTTTCATTTGCTTCCTACTTGCCAGACTTTCACTGCAGTATGATCACTGCCATGGTCACTTAGAGAGAAGATAGTTGTTGGAAGATTAGGATCCAAAAGAAACATTCCAAAAAGGGGAGGAAAAAGCCTTCCTTTGACCAAATCGGGCTCCTCATATATTTAACCAGTTCCAGAATTAGAAAGCCTTTCTGTACATTTTCTTCTATTTTTCTTGCCTTTTTTCCCTTACGTAATGAAATTAAAACTTTTGGAGCCCACAGTTGACATTTTTCAGAAAATTGAGTTATCAAGGCAGTAATTATTTCACGGGGAGATAAAACTCTCATAGCCCTAACTGTCAAATAGGGCCCTTTTCAGATTTTAATTACAAAATAAAATTAGTCTGCTCTTCCTCGGAATGGTTTGTGAGTGGTTAAACAGAGCTTTTTCCCAATACTGGTGGTCGTCAAACTCTGCTAATTAGCAATGCTGAGAAATTCCAGTTAACAAGGACATTCTCCAAGACTCCGCAGGTTCCCTGCAGTTTGCCTTCATTTCCATAAGAAGATTAAGAGAGGAGGGGAGCACACTCAAATGCAGATGCAGAAAAGAAGCGGTTTTTAACAAGCATCATAATAGTAAGATGCTTGGCTAGTTCTCACCTAATTACTGCAAGTTAAACCTCTATTTGCCACTAAGAAGAAAAAAAAAATAAGTCTACAGTCCCCTATCTCCACAAAATTGTTAGTTGGCTTCAGATATAATACTTGAAGAGGGATAGGGAGAGTTTAGAACAGAGAAATCAATGCAAAAGATTTTTAAATAAAATTGAGTCACAGGCTTTTTGGCTAAGGCCTATAGTAGAACAAAATCAAATCAGAATATCCCAGGAGTTATGCATTTTTCTTCCTAATTACTAATCTTGTTTTAAAAGTGTATAGCTTTTTGCTGCCCACAGAAGGGAAGTGTTGCACTCTCTTTAGATTAAACATTTTCAATTTTCATAAATTGTGCCAGTGGCAACATTTTAAATTCTGAGAAGATGAAGCACCCTATTCCAAGTGTTTTTTTGATTGTCTAGTAGTCAATGGTATATTGTCTTAGTATTGTAGCTGTCTATTATAAGCCTAAAACAGTGTTGCTCCTGTCATCTACTGAGATTGTTATTATTACATGTGGGAGCCCGTGCTGTTACTGGATTGAAATCGAGTGGGCAGTGATGTGATTTTTTTTAAATGCATATGTTCTTTAAAATCTAATGAGAAAATTGTTTCTGCTATCACTATCTTCTTTAATCTTATTTTCATAGCACATTATTATGTGTAAATGCCAGCCACAGTTAGTTTATTGCCTCGATAAGTACAGCAGGCTTAATTAAAATAAATCTGTAAATAAATGCAATCAATGATAACCCATTTGTATTTCCATGGCTCATTTATGTGATAAAAGCAATTAATAAAAGACCTAGCCAGCCCCTTTAACCTCTTAAATGCATTATTACAGAGTTCAGGCACAAACACATGAATCTGGGAATGTGTAAAAGCTGTTATATATCATCTCAAGGAAAAAATTGTGTCTCGAAAGAAAGAGAGATTTAATAGATTTGTGTCTATAATCATCCATTATTGATAGTTATTTTAACAAATGTATATCACCATTATCTATGCCAACTCCTTGCTCATTTCTTTAAACTTAAGTATCATAAGCCTTTAAAAGTTTTTGGAATAATGCTAGTAAGTAGACCAGTGCACACACAATCATTAAGTGAATGCTTGGTCTGCTCTTCGTGGAGTCTGGACAATAATAATTCATTTATATGTTGAATCTCATAATTTGTATCTATGTTCTTTCCTGGTTTAACTTCTCACTTATCTTGAGGTTGCATGTATACTTTTAAGTTAAGCAAATTAAATATGATTCTTATGATTTGGTTCCACAGCTTATATGATATGTTAACTTTTCTTTAGTTTAAGTACAATTAGTGTGAGCTTCCATCCCCCTCATTTTTTTACTTTATTTCCAAACACCTACTTCTAAAGGTAAAAGTAATAGTCTTGGAAAAGAGAATCTGCCAGCAGGGGGCGCACCAGCCACATCCCTGAAACGAGCCGGGGCCTTTTTTTATTGAAAAGCCGGTGGCAGCCTTTTCTTCTCCAAATTCTGTCTACCTTTTCTCTTTCCTAATCTTCAGGTCTGTGTTTAGCTTAATATTACACCTCGATGAAACATAAAGCATCGCTTTATTTTGAAGAGTACCGAATATTTATGCGTTTTGCGAAGATCAGTCTCACCCTTTCTGGGTTCTCAAGACCTACAGCAAAACATAACTTAAGAGAAAGGGAGAACCTTTGGGATGTGGGGGGGGGGGGGGTGACGACAGACAAGAAATAATATTTATTAAGAAAAATCTCAGAATTCTCTTTTCACACCTTTTTAGGGTTTCCAATCGGCATACTTAGCTTGAATTTGACAGTAGCAGAGAGGCCTTGGAGGGCAGAGATTGGAGAAGTTGGTGGAATGGGGAAGGGCGTTGTGGGAAGAAGGTTAGTAAGGAACAAAACAACGCACAGTTTTGTAAAGATAATAAATGGAACGTGACTGGTAAATACTATTCAGTACGTTTTCTTAGAGTGAGGAAGGGTAGATCAGAGGAGGAGGGGGCGGAGAGAGTGTTACAGAAGAAAGAAAATAAGTAACCCTGATGGTTTAAGCCCTTTATAAAAGAAATGGCATCAGAGCCCCCCCCCCCCCTTTGTAGTCAAGTGCATTTTAGCCACAAAGATCCCAACAAGAGAGTGGAAGGAAACTTAGACGAGGCTTTGTTTGACTCCGTGTAGCGACAACAAGAGAAACAAAACTACCTATTTGTAACGGACGTGCTGCCATTGCCCTCCGCATTGAGCACCTACCTATTGAAATCTTTACGTCCGGACAATGGGGGAAAGGCTAAAATTACCCTCTTGGGTCCTGGGCGGGCAAGATTCCTGAGCCCCTATCCCCGTCCTCATCTCATCCTCCTCCAGCCAGGGCCTTGCTGGGCTCCCCCTTCCCCAGTCCTGGCCGCCTGCTCCCAGTGCGCGCTGCCTGCACCTGCGCCTGGAGGGCCCCGCCCCGCCCCCCAGGTCTGCAGCCCCCTCTGCAGCGCAGCCCCAGACCCGCTGGGCCCGGGCTTCGCGGCCACCCCGGTACAAGTTGGGGGGGGGGGGGAATGCCAGGGCTGGTTCTGCTCGGGTCGTGGGAACTCGGCGTGGGAGGAAGTTTGTGAGTGCGGCCCTAAAGTCACCTCTGTGCAGAGCCACGGGATGCCAGGAAGTTGAAACTACCCTCCCCCAGGGCCTGCACTTTTGAGGGTCCTTCTGGTTCTCTTCCCTTCACCAGCCAGCATTTGAAACCCGCACAGCTGAAATCCTTCTTTGGGGGAAGCTAAGGAGGAGAATGGGGGGCAGAGTATGAGCATCCCCTCTACATCGACTGGAGACAGACTTGTGGGAGATGCGGCTGGGGAGAGCACCAGCTCTGGTGTCCCGGGCCAAAGAGCTGAGGTGGACAGGGAAGTGGCAGCTTCCCAACGGCCCTGCCGGTCCTCAGCTCTGAGTCGGCCGCAAGGTCCGAGCAGAGTTTATTTTTAAGAACAGGGCAAGGTACGTGGAAGCCAGGGTTTCGCAGACAGACGTCCCGGTCGCCCAACTTCTAGTCGGGATGGTGTGAGGAGCGAGGGAGGGAGGGGCGGCACCTGTACAAAAGGGGGGAGGGGAAGAGCGGACTCTGGGGGGAGCACTCGAGGGGCTGGAGTTGGGGGAAGTGCTGCGGGGGAACAATGACACCAACTCCAGCGCTGCCCGCTTCCAGAAATACTAGTTGGACCGTCGCCCTGAACCACCCACTCTACCCTGCCCCCCCCACCCCACCCTTCAGCCGCCTCCGGGGCCCCTTCCTCATTTCACTACTCTGCACCAAAAAGTAAATCAATATTAAGTTTAAAGAAAAAACCCACGTAGTCTTAGGGCTGTTTACCCACTTCCTTCGAAAAGGCGTGTGGTGTGACCTGTTGCTGCGAGAGGGATACAAAGGTTTCTCAGTGGCTGGCAGCCTGGCTCCGGGAGCCGCCTCCCCCCTCGGCCTCCCCCCGCCTCCCCCGCGCGGCCGGCGGCGCGGCAGGCCCCGCCCCCTTTCATGCAAAACCCGGCGGCGAGGCCGGGCCCGAGTGGAGGAGCCGCCGCGCGCTGATTGGTCGCTGGAAACCCATTTATTCCCTGACAGCCCCCGTCACATGGATGGTTGTCTATTAACTTGTTCAAAAAAGTATCAGGAGTTGTCAAGGCAGGGAAGAGAGTGTTTGCAAAAGGGGGAAAGTAGTTTGCTGCCTCTTTAAGACTAGGACTGAGAGAAAGAAGAGGAGACAGAAAGAGAGAGAAGTTTGAGCCCCAGGCTTAAGCCTTTCCAAAAAAATAATAATAACAATCATCGGCGGCGGCAGGAGCGACCAGAGGAGGAGGAGGGAAGCGCTTTTTTTGATCCTGATTCCAGTTTGCCTCTCTCTTTTTTTCCCCCAAATTATTCTTCGCCTGACTTTCCGCGCGGAGCCCTGCGCTCCGACACCCCCGCCCGCCTCCCCTCCGCTCCCCCCGCCCGCGGGCCCCCAAAGTCCCGGCCGGGCCGAGGGTCGGCGGCCGCCGGCGGGCCGGGCCCGCGCACAGCGCCCGCATGTACAACATGATGGAGACGGAGCTGAAGCCGCCGGGCCCGCAGCAAACTTCGGGGGGCGGCGGCGGCGGCAACTCCACCGCGGCGGCGGCGGGCGGCAACCAGAAGAACAGCCCGGACCGCGTGAAGCGGCCCATGAACGCCTTCATGGTGTGGTCCCGCGGGCAGCGGCGCAAGATGGCCCAGGAGAACCCCAAGATGCATAACTCGGAGATCAGCAAGCGCCTGGGCGCCGAGTGGAAACTTTTGTCGGAGACGGAGAAACGGCCTTTCATCGACGAGGCCAAGCGGCTGCGAGCCCTGCACATGAAGGAGCACCCGGATTATAAATACCGGCCCCGGCGGAAAACCAAGACGCTCATGAAGAAGGATAAGTACACGCTGCCCGGCGGGCTGCTGGCCCCCGGCGGCAACAGCATGGCGAGCGGGGTCGGGGTGGGCGCTGGCCTGGGCGCGGGCGTGAATCAGCGCATGGACAGTTACGCGCACATGAACGGCTGGAGCAATGGCAGCTACAGCATGATGCAGGACCAGCTGGGCTACCCGCAGCACCCGGGCCTCAACGCGCACGGCGCCGCGCAGATGCAGCCCATGCACCGCTACGACGTGAGCGCCCTGCAGTACAACTCCATGACCAGCTCGCAGACCTACATGAACGGCTCGCCCACCTACAGCATGTCCTACTCACAGCAGGGCACCCCGGGCATGGCTCTGGGCTCCATGGGTTCGGTGGTCAAGTCCGAGGCCAGCTCCAGCCCCCCTGTGGTTACCTCTTCCTCCCACTCCAGGGCGCCCTGCCAGGCCGGGGACCTCCGGGACATGATCAGCATGTACCTCCCCGGCGCCGAGGTGCCAGAACCCGCCGCCCCCAGCAGACTTCACATGTCTCAGCACTACCAGAGCGGCCCGGTGCCCGGCACGGCCATTAACGGCACACTGCCTCTCTCGCACATGTGAGGGCCGGACAGCGAACTGGAGGAGGCAGAGATTCTCAGAAAAACGAGGGAAATGGGAGGGGTACAAAAAAGGAAAATGAGAAACGGCATGGAGAAAAACCCGGTACGCTTTTAAAAAAAAGAAAAGAAAATCCCATCGCCCGCAGCAAATGACAGCTGCAAAGGAGAACACCAACCCGGTCACACTCACACAAAACCCGCCACGCTGGCAAGAAAACTTTTATGAGAGAGATTCTGGACTTCTTTTGGGGGGACTATTTTTGTACAGAGTAAACCGGGAGTGGGCTGGGGAGGGAGGGGGGAATGAACCTTGTATAGATCTGGAGGAAAGAAAGCTACGCAAAACTTTTTAAAAGTTCTAGTGGTACGGTAGGAGCTTTGCAGGAAGTTTGCAAAAGTCTTTACCAATAATATTTAGAGCTAGTCTCCAAGCGACGAAAAAAAATGTTTTAATATTTGCAAGCAACTTTTGTACAGTATTTATCGAGATAAACATGGCAATCAAAATGTCCATTGTTTATAAGCTGAGAATTTGCCAATATTTTTCAAGGAGAGGCTCCTGCTGAATTTTGATTGTGCAGCTGAAATTTGGGACAGTTGCAAACGTGGAAAGAAGAAAATTATTCAATTTGGACATTTTAATTGTTTAAAAATTGTACAAAAGGAAAAAATAGAATAATTACTGGCAAACCATCTCTGGTCTTGTTTAAAAGGGCAAAAGTTTTAGATTGTACTAAATTTTTTAAACTCACTGTTAAAAGCAAAAATGGCCATGCAGGTTGACGTTGTTGGTAATTTATAATAGCTTTTGTTCAATCCCAACTTTCCATTTTGTTCAGATAAAAAAAAAAACCCATGAAATTACTGTGTTTGAAATATTTTCTTATGGTTTGTAATATTTCTGTAAATTTATTGTGATATTTTAAGGTTTCCCTCCTTATTTTCCGTAGTTGTATTTTAAAAGATTCGGCTCTGTATTATTTGAATCAGTCTGCCGAGAATCCATGTATATATATTTGAACTAATATCATCCTTATAACAGGTACATTTTCAACTTAAGTTTTTACTCCATTATGCACAGTTTGAGATAAATAAATTTTTGAAATATGGACACTGAAATTATGCTTGAGTCTTTCATTTATTCAGATAACACTGTGATTATACATAACTTCCCTGGGGAATTATAATACTGTGCTCCGCCAAGAAAGCAAAATACCAAAAACCTCGGTGTTACTAGTCCAGCCTCATGTGCTAACATTAACTACAAAAAAGAGATGGCTGGATGATTAATAAGTACTCTGGAAAAATTGAAATGCTTCTGTCATTTCTAAAATAGAAGCTAGATACTTATATTGTAATCCACCCCCTCTTTTCTAGGCAGCATGAATAAGCATGATGGGGACTTATACTTAAACTGATTTATGCCACTTGTTGCCAGAAAGGGTTCAGTTCTGAAAATTTTCATGTGGTTTAGCAGATGGAGTATTGAGCTAAATCAGCACCAGGTTGGCTGGTTTTGTTTTCATTTTCTTCACAGCACAATGGTCCTTTGAAACCTAGTTACTGGGGAAAATGATGCTTCTTGTATCAGAATAATTGCAAACTAGACATGCAAAGTGTTCATCTGCTGGGTGGGTGTTTGGATTACTCGGGCCCTGCTATTGTCTGAGAGGAAACAAGTGGTTTGCTTTCTTTGTTCCTTGACTTCATAAACTTTCTCCCTCTACATTTTCCTGTTTAGGGGCAAGGGAAAGCAAAGAACCTCTTGCAAAACTCTCCGACTTACCATGAACATAGTTTCTTTTTTATTATTATTTATTTTCTTTTTTTCCTTCTCTCTCCCTCCCCGAATTCCATTTCTTAAATTGGCAGCGCCGGTCCAAGCCTGTAGCCCCAAATCGGATAATCTCTGCAGCTGATAACAAGCAAAACAGAAGCCAGGCAACAGCCATATTAAAGAAGAAAATCAACTCTGAGGTAGATATTTTACTTTGTCTGGTCTAATCACATTTGGAGATGATTATGCTTTTGATCTGTTAACAATGTTTTACTACAGTAGTAGAGAAGTAGGGGGAGGGTGGGAGGGTGGAGAAACAAGATTGGATTTGCTGTTTTCTTTTGCCCTAGGAAAGGTAAAGAAAGGCTGTAGTTGTCCTCGGTGAGAGCGGAAAAGTTGGGAAATCACCTTGGTCTTTGAATTAGCGATGCTTCTGCAGCACAACCGACCCTCGCTTTGGGGCGGCCGGAGAAACTGACTTAGTCAGGGACTTTCCTTCTTTATTTACAACTTGCTTCCCTCATCTTACCCCACCCAAGGGTACCAGGAACCAAGAGTCCGGCATTCTTAAAGAGTACGGGTTTGCTACTCACAATTTCAAGAGCTTGTCGTATCAACTTGCTACAACTTTGGAGAAGTTGGAATCCGGCAGCGCCTTGCGCCCTTGAGTAAAGTGCCCGCTTCAGCCACTGAGTTAGCTCATCTCTTGGGCTTGCAGGCTCCCTTCCCAAGGAAGTTCTTTCTCATGGTGTTGCTAATGTTAGTTCTGGTCTGAACTGGGGATATCGCATATTACTGTACTTTACATTTATTTTGGATTGCTTTATTTTAGGTATGCATTGGTTTTTACTTATTACTTCTTTATCCTCATTTTTAGGGCAACATTATACTGGGAAGGGACAATTATTCCGGTTACCAATTCTAAGCGAGGCATTTCCCCCCTAATTAATGCAGAGACTCTAAAAGAATTTCCCCTGGCCTGGCCAGCCATTGTAATGCATATACGGATTATTCACGTGGTAATGAGCACATTGGCCAGTTCTTGCTCACACATACGAATAAAAGAAACTTTGAATAAAAATCCAAATGATCGTGCTGGGGGAATGAGGAGGATATTCCTGGAATTTGAGTCAATCAGCTACATAAAATGTATATATTTGAAAATACAAATATAGAGATATATTAAAAATATGTATATATTAAAAATAGAGATATATTAAAAGATATAGAGATATATTAAATATATGTATATATTAAAAATAGGGGTTTAGGGTAATTGCACTGCACTGACCTCCTATTTAAGTGGGAAGAAAAGAGACCACAGGATAAGACACAACTTTTGCAAAATATTCAGATTCAAATATATTGTGAAAGGAAAGAGCACAATATTTTGGGAAGTTGAACTAGCTTTGAATAATTGTTACTGTCTGCATAAAGCAGGAGAATGTCCATTCCTCCTCCCATCCCTCCATATCTCTAAACCAAATAGTTGGAAATGGAAGCCAAAATATTATGTTTGCAAATATAAATGATTTTGATAAACTGCATCTGAGGAAAATGATAGATACTTAACTCCTGCCATTGTTCACTCCACTGGGTTCAATGTGTATCTCAAATATAAAATTGTATGGCTAGATTAATGTTAAACATAGAATATTTTAATATATTTGACTAACCAAAAAAATAATTTTATAATTTGATTTTCAAGAAGGGAAGTTAATCCATAAACTTTTCCAGAGGTGGATATCTCGTGGTATTGAAGGTAGTTGTAGAGTGTTTATGTGTTTTCTCGGGATATTATTCTGCTCAATGAAATCACTTAATTTCTAGTCAAAGGGAGTGAATTTAAATGTTTTGTTAACCTGATACACAGAACAGAAATGTGCGAAAGGATGAGATTATTGTTTCTTCTCTGCAATTTTTCCTCTCCCCAAACCCCCCCCCTGTACTTTAAATAAAGAGCGTTAAAATATTTTGCTGAGCTGTAGTAGATTAGCAAGATTTCTTGCCAATGCTGGGAAGCTGGTATTACAGACTGTCCCAGGGGAAAATGGCTCACATTAACCACTAAATGAATATTTGACAAGGGCTCATTCGGAGGTATTATTACTATAAACGTGTCCCTACTGGACTTTTCAGGGGTCAAAGAGCAATGCTTCAATTAATTATTTAGACTGCTAGTAGATTTGGTTGTAATAGCTGTACTTATTTCTAGAAACCGACACATTCTTACAGAAGGAAAATCTCAGGAGAATCTTCTCCATCAGCAACACCTTGTATTAAAATACACATTGAGCCCTTGCATTCTAAAGCTGACTTTTTCATAAAATCTTTTCCTGGGGTGGGGGGAGAGCTTTATCAGATTATATTCTTTTGTGTTTCATTAAGTATTTTTGTTTTAAAAGAAAAAAACAAGAACATAATAATTTATTTTAATTTCCACATGATGTCTGACAAGGTCTTTTAGGGATTTACAATTTTGGGGGAAAGGGAAGGGTGTTTATTTATTAACCTTAGCCTTTTCTAAGTAGAGATGTCACAGGATTGCAGAGTCTATGAAGGCCCTGAATTTATAGACAGGGTACACATTCCTGTTTACCAATAATATTCATTCTTTAAAATGGAAGATCCCATAGGCCCAGAACGCTCAGTTCTAGTAGTCTTAAAGTTGGGGTACAAAGTAGTTTCTCCTCCTTCCTCCCCACCTATTGGTCTGAAGCTGCAAGGTGCAGTGGGGCAGTGAATGTTCCATTTCCTGCCCTGTCATAAGTTCCTATGTGGCCCTAGGTAAAATAGTAAGGGAATGATTTTGAGGGTAAGATTCCTTGACAATAATATACATTGACTGAATAAGAGATAAGCTGCAAAAGGTGGGGGGAGTGGGAAACAGTAATTACAAACCCAATTCATTCAGCTTTTCAGAACTTTTGTTGTGGGAGCTCCATTGACAGAGTTTTGCGCTGACAGTTTTCTCACATTAGAAAGGACTGATCAGCGCCTCAGGGGGACAAGAAATACCGCTTAACTGCATAGTGATGGGGTCTTCATTTAGAACCATTACAAGAAGAAAATTAAACAGTGCCTTTGTGTGTACAGAGTTTACTTTTCAACTGCTAACAGTTTATAGCTAACTGCTCTGAGATTGAAGTTTGACTATGGTTTGATCACCTGCTGATTGGCACTGCTTATTTATTTATTTATCTGTTATAATTAAGAGATCTTTCTATCTGCTCCCCTCCTTTATGTCTTGGTCTTGGAGAATTTTTAAAAACAGGTTCTCATATTTTTCTTTGTGGAAGGAGTTTTCTTTGCCATGAGCTTTAGCAGAGACTTGTTCACATTCCCCAATCCCCCCACCAACCCCTGCATTATTGCCTTCAAATAATTTGCATTTCATTCTCTGGAGTTTTTTTTTCTTTCTTTCTTTCTTTCTTTTTTTTCTTTTTTTCTTTCTTTTTTGTCTTTTTCCTTGCTGTATTTCCTTGCTCTCAGAGTTGAGGCTACTTTTCAGGTTGTAAGTGAGGGTGGGAATAAGGGTTGATTTTTTTTCTTTGCGTTGCTTTTTTTTTTTTTTTTTTACCTAAGTGGAAAGAGGGCTGGATGGGTTTCCCTATGGACCTCACTTAGGAAGTGAACCCCTTAAAGAAGTGAGGGTGGAATTCTCTGACCTTTACTATGAAAATATGGATAAAGTCCAAAGGGACATATCCTGCAGAGCCCTACATGAAGTAAGACACTGTAGAAGAGCTTTCCAAAGACAGGGAAGTTGCCTAAACCAGAGAATTGGTTTAGTGTCTTTCATAGTTATTTTCTATTTAAAACTCTCCTGGAAATCTGCTGTCTGATACCACCAAGAGGGACTTACAACCTCTTCTGTTCCTTCTGACCATGCTGTCTAATTGGCAATTTTTGTTTTCAGTTTGAATATTTTGCTTCTGTGGCCTTTAAAAAATTATGGACTTGACTTTCTTTTTTTGACTAAGGAGACTTCTCTTGGGAAGGGTAGAGTATTAAGATTTCTCAGGGCAGAGAGCTCTTTCTGTACTGCAAGTTCAGATGGATTTTTATATTTTGGTATAATTATGATAGTTCTAATTCCTTAAGCGCTATGCTCAGTTCCTCTCCTAAAGCAAATATGGAACGTGCTCTCATTTCGGGACTCAAAGATATTTGCTGTTCTTAGGCGGTTGAACTTGAGATGCTTGTTCTACTTCGCAAAGAAGTGTCAGGTGATTTAAAAGCTCGGAGAAGTCATTCGTTGTACTCCCCTCGTCTGCCTGCAAGTACGGAATGAATTGTGCACAGTTTTATATAGATTTCAGCGCTTTGAACTATCTTTTGCTTCCCTCTCCCGTCTTCAGCACGGGGCTGGGAGCTCGCCAGCCTCCCGCCGCTGCCCCAGGGAGCGCTCGGCGCCCAGTGGCCAGGGACGCCCGGGCACATCCAGGCCGCCGCTGACAGGCTCTCCGCGGTGGACCTGACGTCACCATGGCCCTGACCACGGCCCCACAAGGCTCTGGACTCTCTGCCCTTACGCCCCTGCATTCCCTCTCCCTCAGCCTCATTCATCCCGGGTCAGACAAGTCTAGAAAGTCTTGCTGCTCCACAATCCTTGACCTCCCCCACCCCGCCCAGCACTACCCACATTGACCTCGTGACCCCGAAGATGCCTGCAGGTTTCAAACTTCCCACGTCAGAGCTCGTCCACCCAAATCCTGCCTTCCTCTGGTCTCTCACCCTAGTGCTGTACTTTTAAGAGGCTGCTTGTTCCTGTCTGTGACCGAGTCTCAGCATCAAGTGATTTCTCTCGGGTCCTTCCAGAGAAGAGGTCGTGGATTCGTAGAGCAATTGGGGATCCCCGGAATGTTGGGGCCCTCTGGAAGCAGAGCAGGTAGTGAGGGGAAGAGCAGATTCCTCACTTTCAGATTTGTAAAACATGGATAAGCTATAGCTACCTCAAAGAAAAGGATACAAACAATCGGACACGAAATAGGCTTAATTGCTGTTAACTGCTGTCACTCTATCGGAATTGGGTGGTAGGGAAGGGAAGCAGTCCTCGTGGTGGACTCCAGAGCCCCCCCCCCGTCCTTTCCCTCGGTGCCCTGTTTCACCCTTCTCACTTCTGCAGTGCTCTTTCTGGTATGAGGTTTGCCTGGGAAGTTATCTCGCCAACTTGCCATCCCTGGATATCTTTCTGAAGGGAGGGATCCCAGCATTCTGGGCAGAAGCAGCCCCCACCAGTAGAAGGCAGGAAAATAATTACTGCATTAAAAGGAGCCGTGAATTCTTCCCGAGGGCGCTTATCGCTGGCGGCCAGGCCGGAGGGGACTGCGCCCCCACCCCCGCCACGTGACGTCAGGGCCTGCGGGCCTCAGGCACTAGGATCTGAGCGTTCCAGGCAGGGCGAGATCTAGACGCTGGGGGCCAGGCCGGTGCAGCCAGGGGCTCAGTCTCCACTACCCACTCCAGTTTTCGGGGCACCCCAGAACCTAGCTACACACAGAAGTGGCCACAGGGTGTAGTCACACACATCCCATCCCTGTCGTGGGAACTTCCTTCTACCATACATGAAGTTGTCTGATTTGCTAGCTAAAATTTGATATGGGCTCTGAGCTGTTTTAGTTGTGCTTCTGTTTGTTTTGTTTTTGAACATTCAACAAATTATAAAAAGACTTTCTAAAGCGCCCTGTAGCTTCATTTGGACTGGACCCGTGTTTCAGCAAGGATGTAAGAACTGTGTTTGGAGTTTTCTGGTTCTGGGATTGGGCGATGGTTGGGGACAGTTACTTCTGGTTTACCATCGTTCTGCCATCTCTGTTTTCTCTTTCCTCCTCATTCCTAATAATTTGTATAGCTTTTAATAATCTTTTTAGAAGCAAATATTGCTCAGAGAATTTATTTGAAGCATGATTTAAATTATAACACTTGGTCAGTAAAATGTAAAAGGGATAAAATTATTGTTTTGGTAGAAAGCACCCACGCTTTTCCAGGAGATGCACTTCCCAAGTTTTCTTTCCAACCCTCAAATCAATTGAATTCATTGAATGCCCTTCCAATGGGAAGGATCCTAGAAATTAGGCCTTATGTTCTACTATTGGTCCAGGATCTCACAGAGTAACGATTTAGTGAGAATTAGCCAATATTTTGCATGCAGTCACTTTAGGATCAGCTCACATCCAGGTCAATTTGACTATCACACTTAACAGCTCCAATCTGGATTATTGCATAACATTACAGTTTAATCCGTCTGGAATACTGAGTGGCAACCTGCCTTCTTCTCAAGGTCCTCCACCCTTTCTCTGTTTCCCTTCCTCCCACTTCCAAGGAAAATATCTTAAAATCAAGTTTTCCTTTGAGAGTTTGTTTACCCCAACTTCTGTTAAACTGGACTAACACTCTCTCATCAGCTTTCTAAACACTCTCTCATCAGCTTTGTGAAATGGTGCAAAAACATCTTGGAATCCAAGATGGCAAAATAAGCTTGAACATATGGGGAGAAGACTGTGTTGTTTAGATATTGATTTAAATGTTTAGCTCACACTTCAGCCTCAATGCTTCCCTCTCCCTCCGATCTTGCTTGCCTCTGTTGCTGCTCCTTGGGTTTGGGTACCCCCACCTCTATAGCAAACTGGTTGGTTCCCTGGCATAAATTATGATTGCGTATCAACCAGGCCCTTCTGATAAGATCAATTAGAGGTTTTACTCTTTTGCACATTTTTGCTTTTATTCCCATTGAAACTTCTCCCGGCCTCATGCTGCTGTGTCTTTCTACCAAACTTAATATTCCCATATAAACTACAGAGACATGTTCTTGATTGGAAAGATCAGGTAATTCACCCTCCCTCACCCCCAGGAAGCCTTACAAGTTAAAGGATACAAAATATTTCAGGGTTAGTTGTATGAGCTTCCAAATTAGCTGCATATAAAGTATTTTACTTTTTTTTTTTTTTTTTTTTGGCTGTCACTGGCTGGCAATACTCATTTTGTGTGTGTGTGTTGGTTTGAAAAGCAGGAAGAAATGTAATGAATTGAGTGCTGTCAGAGATGTCTTCTGTTTGAACAATCTGCGATGGGCTGAATGGCAGGGACTCCCTCACCCAGTGCAGGTGCAGTAGAGCTGGGGAAGGGGGAGGGGGGCTCCCTCTGTTCAGTCAAAAAGCACCATTCTCCACAATAGACCACACACTGACAGCCAGCGTGACATCAACTCACACTTTCATACTTTCCCCCCCATCCATAGTTCTGAGTTCACAAAGTGGCCATACAGTAGCCTTGCTTAGGTTCCTTTAATGAACATTTTGTGGCTCCTATGACCAACATTGAAATCTGCAGAGCCCTGGGAGGAACAAATAGGTTTTTAATCATGAGTTCCAGGCCAAAATGTATAGCTACAGATATTAAAAGTAAGCTGGTCTCCACACTCTCTCCCAATCCATTTTCAGATCATCTGGGGCCCAGAAGTGCCCCAAATGATCTGAAAACTCCCAGTCCTTCTAAGACTTCTTAGGTCCCAAGACACTGTTTTCCACATCCTGAGAGAGATCAAACAGCAAGCATGAATTTCATGTATTTATTTAAATTTAAGAGGACCTCTAGTATTTTATTATGCTGCATGAGAGGGTTAATCCTGCAAATGAACAGACATTAATCTTTTGGAGTGGAGTTCTGTCCCCTATTGAATTGGTTTTACTGGGAATAAGGGATACAGAGAAAAAGGAAGGGGGTTATCAAAGACAGCAACTGTTTTAAAACTCCATACAAAGATGGAACCACTTTTTGGCCACCCTGCTGCTATAAGAAACAGACCTTCGAAGATTTTGCTTTACATTTGTTTAAACCCAGGCCTTGGTGCCTCAACTTTTAAACAGAGTAATTCACTACTAGAGAAACTATTCTAGTCAATCTTTTTATCCCCCACCTCGGCTGTCCCCACTCCTCACTGCCCCCAAACCTCTTCCCCACTTCTTAGTCTGGTATCTGAGCTTTTTAGCTGAAAGGAGGGGCAAGGAAAGGGCCCTACCGGGGAAGGACAGTCTCTCAATTCTCTCAATGCCACCGCCTGGTCTGGCTAGACCCCCAAGGCCTTGCCACTGACTGATCCCCACCCCCGCCTTGACTTGCGGAAGCATGGTGCCTAACAAAATTGCTCCCTACTTCCATATATATATATATGTATTTCATCACAACATAGGTAAATCTCCTAGGACAGCGGTCACAACTGTCCCTCACCCTGCTACCCCCACATAGAAGGGAGGGGCATAGGGTTTTTTTTTTTTTAGCAGGCTGGGGCTTGGGGCTAGAGGACTTATTTGATGGTCAGGACAAGTAAAGGATAAATTCCTTAAAACTTCAAATAACACAAGAAGAGATGGTAAGAGTTCTGAGAAGAGATCCTGTGACTAGGAGTCGCCCGGTGGCCTGCGCTGAGTATGCCTAAGGCGCCTACTAAAGTCAGGCTCCCAGGAGAGGCATCCCAGCCCCTCGATCCGCAGCCTGCCGTCGCTACTTGATAGCTGACGCATCTTCCGGCCGGTACACACCCACAATTAATCTTTCTTATTAAAGCCTCCATTCTGTACCCAAGGGGCGACTCAAACCTATTTAGATTTCCTTGGTTGGCTGCACAAATTTAAGTGGGCAAAGAGTTATAAACCTAATAACAGGGCGAGGGAGTGATTTGAGTAGAGAAGACGCAAGATTCACTAGAGTTGTAAGGATGCTGCCCACCCGGGCCTCTACGGGGAGCCTGGGGGAGCACTCCAGGCTCCGAGAGAGGCAGCGAGCCTCACGCACCACACACAACGTGCGTGCACGCACCTGCACCCTACCCCCTTCGCTCGCAGGGTCACTTGGGTGGAGATTGTCTCTTCAGGATTTCTTATAGATCCCTCCCCAAAAAGCAGAATTCTCAGAGCATCCCGAACCAGGAAACTTGCAGGGAACCAGGAAGGTTTGCACTGTTCGGGATTAATTGAGAATAATTAGCACTGGAGACCGTTAATCACCACTTCGCGGCTCCCTCCCTCCCTTCGGGTCTGCGGCGGCGGCCGCCTCCTTCTCTCCTGTAGCCGGCGCGGGTAAGCTGGTGAAAGTAAAGACGTCGCGGTAGCTGTCACCCAGTTCGGCTGTACTTTTTTAAACGCTCGCATATTGTTTGATTACTAATTCGAGTTAATGTGATCTTTATGGCAACATAACAGTGGATAATTGGCCTTTTTTTCTGAACAACAATGTAAATCACAATCGCTTTATTATTTAATAACGTCAAACGCTTCGTTGGATTGGCCCCGACCGAGAAGACCTTTTCTTTCTAGACAGTGTTGTGGAGGAAGAACAATAAAGATCTAATTGTGGAGATTTCATAAGTTGGCTCCCGTAAATGAACAGCTTAGATATGGAAGTTCAGCAGATGTGGGGCGCCGTAGAAACTCTACCCCCACTCCCATATACACGATCCAAAAGCTCTAGTGGGGGTTTCTTGTGGTGGTGGTGGAGGTGGTCCTTAGATCCTAGCAACCACCTGAAGTTTCCAGTAGTAAGTAAAGCATTTACCGGGCTTGCTCTTCAGCCCTTTCTATTGCCGATTTAGCATTAAGACATTAAGTCCACACACCAAATTAGCGCAACTCCCAAACAGCAGCACCCACGGATGCCCCCTTCCCTCACATCGGACGCTGGACTTCGAGAGAGCACCGGCCTGGGGCTTTTTTTAGTCTTACTTTGTTTTGATTTCATTTTCAAAATGGATTCAACTAACTCAGTGTCTTAGAATATACATGTTTCAGACAGAGTTTTGCAAAGGACACGAGCCATTATTTTGCAAATGACTGGAAGAGCAGAGAAAACCCAGCGATCCCTCGAATGCAGACGACAATGCTTAGAACGAATGGGTCCCCGCTGCTCGAATGAAAGATTAATTACATTTGCCCCCACAGCCCCATTTCTAACGGTCTCCATCGCAGCTTTTGCCGTCACTGGAGGACTGCTGTCTTTGGGGGTCTTCACACTTCGGAGTCCTTTGCAAATGGAGAGCCCCCATTATTTGGAATTCGGGTCAAGGAGAAAGACTCGGAGCCTACAGCAGTTTTTGTTTTTGCGTGTGCCCGCCTCTCCATTTTATTCAACTTCCCCTGCCGGTCGGGAAGCAGGACAATTCGCTACCTCCCCCGCCCTCCGCCCAGCTTCTAAGATAAACAGGAGGTGCGAAGTGCTTCGCCTGCACACGCGCCCTCGGGCCCCTCTCCCTGCACCACCCCCTCACCGACCCTGCAGCTGTCCCCAGACCAGACCTGGGTGGAGACAGCCTTCTTTTCCCTTCCCACCTGCGTTTTAGAAATAAGACATTGACCGTTCTAGGGTAATGGTACACATTTTCAGCTCTCCACGCCACCTTCCAGTGTCATCTTCGTCCACGCTATTCCTTACTGAGGACCTAAAAAGTATTGGGGAAAGGCTGAAGAATTGGAGAAAGTAGTGACTTTTCAAAACTTACTCCCCACTCTCCACCATCACCTTCTAAAGAAGCATTTTACCACAAGGAGTGCATTTGGGAAACTTTCCCTAACAGGAGTTGGGCGCAGTCTTATTCTTCTCCCTGGGTCTGCTGGCCTTCCCGCCCCCACTGGACAATGCGCGCTTTGAGGCTCGGTGGCCTCGAGGCAGCGGGAGACGAGGGTACTGGGCAGCCTTCCTCCAAGGGGCCCGCAGCTGGGGGAGCGCCAGGCACAGAGCAGGGGCGGGAGGCGGGCCACGCAGGAAGGAAAACCATAAAAGTACCATTTCCCCCCCAGCCCGGCACAGAGGCAGGCTTTGAGGACATAGGGGCAGGGCAGCTGGGGCGGTGTGGCGGGCGAGAGATTCTGCGTTTTGTTTCTTTCTTTTACTCCCTCCACCCCCTGCCATCTAAACATTTTATTTTGGCGCAGAATTATGCACCCTAGGTCTTCCAACCCCCTCGCCCTCGCACTTGGTAACCTGGGCTTTAACAATATCACAACCCGCGGGTCTAACGCTCCGAACCCCCTGCAGGCCCCAGCGGCAGTCTTCTCGGAGCTCCCCCCACCGCCAACACCAACACTCGAATTGCGGCGCCCCAGGCAAAGCCCCCTGGTTAGGTACTCTGGGACACCAGTTTCTAGTTTGGGTTTTTTTCTCCCAGAGAAAGCACCGCCACCCTCACTCTCTGCAGGCAGCCTTCAGGAGACGACCTCAGATGGTTACCATATTGGTGGAAGGGTGTGTCTGGGGTTTTAGAACGTAAACGAAATGGGGCGTCAGGGCCACGTGCTGTGCCTTCGAAAAGCCGCCGCGGGCCCTGTTCTTGGTGCTGCGGTCGCGGAGCGGGCGCTGAAACCGGCGGGCAGCGGATCTGGCCGCAGCGCTGAGTGAAGCGAATTATATGGAGCGTGTTTGATCTGGGGCTGCACAGTCAGCTTCTGCTTTATTTGTTTGTTTGTAATCTCATATTTAGCAAGCCGGGACGGTGGCAGCGAGGGAGAAAGGAAGGAATGGAGGAGGGGGCTTCGCGGTAACCACACCCCTTCCTAATGAGTTCATTTCCATATTTGCGCCTCCCGCGTGCAGCGCCCTCTTTTTTCCCTGACACTACAGTGCTGGTGCGTCTTGCGCAACGCAGACACCTCCACTCTGCGTTGAAACGAAAAAGCTCGTGGTAAGAGCAGAAAATTGGTCTATTGACACATTCGCGCCGAGCGTTGATCCTGGCAGCACCGCAGCCTTCCCGCGGGTCTCACGCTGACTGTCCGGGGTTTGCAGACACTCGGGCGGACAGAAACCCACACAGCCCCCGCCCTTCCCTGCTTCCAGCTGTCCGCCTCTCACGTCTCTTTCTTTTAGCCCAAATCCGATTTTTTTTCCTCCTCAAGGTGAGGGCAGTGAGAGCATTGAGGGCAGGGTCGGCACCGAGAGGGGGAAATAATCTCAAAGGAATGAATCAAAAGCGAAAGTTTCCCGCGAACAGCGGCCCTGCTGGAGTGAACGCGGCCGCGCACTCGGCGGAGGCCCGAGCGCGGGCACCCGAGGGAGGAAGGAGGGAATCCCAGCGAGTGTCCACAGGCTGGGTCGGTTAAAAGTTGTAAAAGAGAGCGAAGAAGTTTCGGGAGAGCCCTCAAATAACTCAAGGCGTGTTTCAGCTGCTTCTAACCTGGTTTCCTATTCATTTTTGTGGTGAGTCTGCTCGGGAAATTGACGAAAGGAGCAGATTGCCCAGCTGCGGGCCGCCCCCTGCCCCAGCGCTCCCTGCTCACTTTGCCGCGCGTTAGGAAGAGGGCTCGGGCTCGAGCTCCAAATAGCTTGCTTGTCAATTGCGAGCTGTGGCAATATCAAAGTGAGCTGTCCCAAGCAACTCTTGTCTAGAAGCTGGGAAGAAGCTTAAGCAGCTCTCTTTAATGATGATTTGTAGCTCGGCGAGGGGCACGGACCGCAAACACCCCGCAGGTGTGTGCCCTAACACCACCATCCGGACTTGAATGTAGATTACTCTGGCGAACGTTTGATCGGCCCTTTGAAACCCTTTACAATTGCCTGTGACGAACGGCCAGTCTCAGTTTTGCTCTGAATAATGCCTTGAGGGTAAGTCCTCTGGGCTTTTAAAGAGCTCTAGTATTTTTTTTTTTTTTTTTTTTTTTTAGAAGAAAAAGAAAAACGTTCGATTTTAGTTTAGATCTCGCCAACTTTTAGTTGCTAACAGGCATCTCTCGAGCCAGTCAAAGCCCAATGACCGTTACCCTTGCTGTCTTCCCAGAAGCCAGACACGTCTGTAACGCACATGTGTAATGTAGGCGGACACGTGGTGTACATAGTACATAGGTGTACACGCACTGGTTAATAAGAACAAAGCTGTTCACTTTCTTTACTTTCAAACCACCTTGTCTGTTTATAGATGTTTTCATAAACATGCGTTACTATTAACACCATTGTTAATCTTGTCTTAATGCCTCCTGTGTTCTCTATAAATTAAATCTATGCAATGGGAGTTTAACTCACCCCACCAACACCTTTGCACCAACTACCATCACTAATATGAAAAAGGTAGTGTTCAACCTTTAATATTTACTTACAGTATTTACCCAAGGGGAGGAAAATGAACTTTTGTCTGAAACGTACAACAAGCGACACTTTGATTTTAGAAAATAAATGTTGACAATTGCAAGGGCTTATCAAACTAGGATGGGGGTGGGGGGGAGAAGTGCAGTAGGATTAAAGGCCCGTTCCTGCCACTTCAGACTACAAACGGTTACACATAAATAAGTGCGGAATTTGCCTATTGCAAAAGTTTTCTTGGTGCTTTCTAAATCACAACAGGGGAGGGGGAAAGCTGTCGTTTATTATCCAGCTCTGAGCAGGAGCAGACCCCAGTACCAAGGGGCTCTTAGCTTTGGCCGGCAGAAGAGAGGTAGCCTTTCAACAGCAGCCCCCTTTGTTCTCCTGATCTCTTTCCCAATTTCAAGCTTCACTTGCACATCCCAAGTTTGTGTGTTAATGACGCTATTACCATCTGGCTCGCCCTACTTTCCAAAAGATATAAATCTCCCGGCTCCATTGCCCGCATTATCATTTAAGTGCCACCATAGCCAGAAGAAAAAGATGCTTTCAAGATTCCAGATTCTCTTGCACTGACTACCTCTGGCATGGTTCTTCCACTATATTTATAGACTATACATTCAGGGCGGGAGTGCTCCTTGAGAGACCTGATTTCCCAAGAGCTATTCCTCCAAACTAAATAAGACATGCTAGTGGGTCGAAGAAAGGCATCAAATCAATTTACTCTTAAAACATTTTTGTTTTGTTCAGAGCAAGCAGAATAGTTGAACAGTATGTGCCAACGTACTTGTGCCTTCCTCTCTCTCTCTTAGATTTGTAAAAGTTTCAGTGCAACTCCCAGACATTCAAGATGTGCAGCTCTTCAACCCTATTTTGAGCAGGAGAATAGATTTGTCTCTCTATAGGAGTGGGGGCAGGGGTGAAGGGAGATAAAAAGAGCCCTGTGAAGCAACTTTCTGGAGCTGGGCGTCCCTTCTAAACCCTCCCTCTTAATAGCGGCTGTATGGACGTGTACATGTTGTCTGATTTGCACACTTCTAGCTGTAGATCTCCATCCACCTCTCTCTTTCGATTCTTTCCTGGGCAAAGTAATCGGTGATTTGCGTGTTTTGAGCACAAAAGCTGAGAAAATACAACAAAAGGAGTTGGGCTGGCTTGTGCATGGCTCCACAATGACTCCATTTATCTGGCCAGGTCCTAGTGAATAGAGCAGAGCAGAGTCTGCCTCTAAACGCGTGGGCTTTTGGTTCAGGCCTCTCGCTGATTTGAACAGCTAATTCCCCTTTGCCGGCTTCTGAACTGTTTGTGCTCCTGGTCCATCATATGTGGGTGCACCTCTCTCCTTGTAATGCCTGCTCTTCTTCCCAGTGTTACCTTCCCAGAGGTGAGTTCCACTAAGAGAATCCAACCCAACAGGTTGGAAAAAGAATTGGAAGGGAGAACTTCCCACGATACTAAGAGGAGCTCTTAAAAGCAGCAGGATTGTAGCTATCAACCCCCCACCCCTTAAAAACATCTTGCCAGACAAAGAAAGCATCTTTAAGGAAAAATACATTCCTTCTGGGATTTAAAAAAAAATCACTTATTCTGTATTTCTAATACTTTGTATGAACTGAGCACAGAAGGAGCCCAAAAGAGTCGTTAATTTATAGCACACTGGTATAGTTGTTTGTGTGCAAAAAAAAAAAACTCTTTTGAGTTCACTTTCCTGCTTTTTACCTCCAAATTCAAAAGAGATCTTGTTTAGAAATTTGTATCCATACCTTTTCCTTTTGAGAACATTATCAAGTTGATATGAACAAATTGCAGAGGATATACCATTTAAGTAAGATGCACTTTTAATCACTGATCATTAAAATGGTTATGTTAAATATACTCAATTACATGCATGACTTAACTCTAACAGTGCTTCCATTCTCCCAGCTGCTCACGTATTCCTTAACGATAGTCCGCGGTAGAAACTTGATTATGCTGAATCCATACATTTCGATGGATTTCATCAGCCTAATTAATGCCTCAGTGTGGTCCTGGTGTCTGAATAAACCCTTTACTATCATTTGAGGTTAAAGGCAGTGTTGGAATGTAGAAGGTTTTTTTTTCTTAGTTACTTGCGGGATTCTCTGGGATCCCACTAACCAAGGCAAGTAGGAGTTGTTAGACTATGTAAAACAGGAAAACCCATCCAAGTGGCAGAAAAATAAGGCTAATTCTTCATCCTTACTTTACATCAGTACTTTTGGATTCCATAGACAATCTCCAAATATTTATTTAGTAAAGTGGAAATTACCGCCTCTCTGTTATATCTTTAAACTGTAATGAAGAAAAAGTAAAAAAAAAAAAGATTTACAACTGATGGCAAATACATTTTGTTTCACTCATCAAGGCTGTCCCTACTCCCTCCCTTCCTCCTGTTCCCGTAACTTTTAATCTTCCCACCCCCCATTTCAACTCTCATTTTTCACAAGGAAGCACTCACAGCTGCCTGTATTCATGAGAAACTGAAGTCATCCCACATGCAGGTGACTACATTCTGTCTTTTCAGGTGTAAATTAACATCTGAATCCTTCTCAACCTACTGACCCTTACCACTACCATTGCTTTCTGCAGAGTTGCAGCTGATCTGCTACTCTACAACTGCAGGGCAGATAGAATTCAAATTTCCCAAACCCCACACCCCAGTAGAAAAGGCAAAAAGTGTTTGTATTGCTGTGAAAGAAGTCTTGATGTTTATCTATGTCTAAAAAGACAACTGTGGAAGAGTATCTTTTAAGACACATGTTCTTGGTGGTCAAGGAAAGAAGTGAACAGGAAGTTGGACGTACCTTGATTTTTTACAAAATGTCCCAGTTCTGTCTTTGAGACTGGGAGGATAAACTTTCACCCAGCAGTACTCCCTATATGCAGGAGACCCACTGATTCTGACCCAGACCTTAGTTGCAGCAGGATAACACTGTACCTCAACACTGATCTGATAGAACTGGATTTCAGATACATAAGCAAATTACCTTCTTGGAACTTTGTACTTGTTGTACTTAATATAAGGATTTTTGTAGTAAAGATGTATGTTTCTTTTTTTGAGACAGAGTCTCAATTTGTCACCCTTGGTACAGTGCCATGGCATTATAGCTCACAGTAACCTCAAACTCTTGGGCTCAGGAGATTCTCTTCCCTCAGTTTTTCTATTTTTCCTAGAGCCAGGGTCTCACTCTTGCTTAGGGTGGTCTCAAAGACCTGAGTTCAGGCAATCCACCTGCTTCCATCTCCCAGAGTGATAGAATTACAGATGTGGGCCACTGAGCCCGGCCTAAAGATGTATTTTTTAATAATGGTTCATGTAACAATGGGCATTAGATAGAAGACAGAAATATTCCAGGATTGGTAGCACAGTACTCCTGGCAACACTTTGGGTCATATAACCAGATAAGTGCAGATTCAGATATATTTTTAAAATTAACCTGAGAATAAGCTCGGGGGCCTAGGCAACAAAGCAGATGCTGGCATCTAGACTCTTGCAAGGATTAAGATGCTCTTGTATCCCTCACCTGTCTCTCAGACCTAGTGGAGTGGCAACACCGTGCATTGCTCAGTCCCTTGGGATGAATGCTTTGGGAAAGAAGAAAAAGAGAGTTTCATCAATACTACTTCAAGCAGTTATCTCTGAATCACCATTTCTACTCTGGTAAGGTCAGATCGCAGAGGGTAAGAAACAGCACATCGCGTCCCTTTACTATGTGTTTGAGAATTCAGGCAAATCCTTGAATGTCAGTGTTTAAATTTTTTTAAATTTCAAAATGTTAATTAAGAGAGTACAAGTGTTTTTATTACATGGATAACTTGCCTAATGCTTAATTCAGGGCTTTTGGTGTGCCCATCACCAGAAGTGTTTGTTGTACCTAACAGGTTCAAATTTGCAGCATTCTTATGTGATTTAGATCCTAAGAAGCAAAAACAAGATGGTTTAATAGGCTGGGCCGGGTGGCCCACATCTGTAATCCTAGCACTCTGGGAGGCCAAAGCAGGTGGATTGCCTGAATTCAGGAGTTTGCGACCAGGCTAAGCAAGAATAAGACCCCGGTTCTAGGCAAAATAGAAAAACTGAGGCAAGAGGATCTCTTGAGCCCAAGAGTTTGAGGTTGCTGTGAGCTCTGATGCCATGGCACTCTACCAAGGGTGACTCAAAAAAAAAAAAAAAAAGAAAAGAAAAGAAAGAAAGAAAAAGAAAAAAAGGAAGATAGTTTAATAGAGCATATTTTAAAAAAGAAGATAAAACCAAACTTTTCAGTGTTAAGGCTTGATGGGATCCAGTCATTTCCCATAAATGTAAACAAGGCAAATTCACATGCTGATCAAGTATCCAAGGAGAGAGCTCTTTTCACCCTTCATTTGTTCCTCCTGGACATCAGAGCTCAGTCACTCTCAGCCTGATTCTTACTCCACCTCTACCTCCACAAGTAATAGTTGGTTCAGAAATAAGTATCTTGGTTCCTGGGGGGTGGGAGAGGCCTTGGTCCCCTTCTGTGTGACACAGATTCCCAACTTTAGAGAAGCCTGTAGTGGATGAACAAGGCTGTGTTAAGAGTCTTGTCTGGGGCTAGAGCAAGGTTGCCAAGAAAGAGTCTCACTGGGCTCGAGGCTTCTAAGATGTTGTGGAATGGGGCTGATTTGAGATGTTGGCTTTTTATAACAGTTAAGTTGTCCCATTTTCTTCCGGAGTTGAATAGGGGCAAAATACCTGGTTTGATGCCATGGTTCCCTGATGACACATGAACTAATTAGAGGCCGTGTTTTCTTAGTTCAGCCCTAAGATCTTACTTAGTAATGGTAGATGTGGGAAATGCAGACTCCAACAGCCTTTGTTTTAGAAAATACAAATTTTATACATCCCTGTTTTGAAGTTATAGGCTGAATTTGTGTCACCTAGGTTGCTACTGTTTGCTTTCCCTCTGGCACTTTTCTTTGTAAAGACAGGTCCATGTAGGCAAAGGGTAACTGTAATATTTAATACATTGACTCTCTGACAGAGCAAAATCATGAATCAGAGAATATTTTTACCTTTGGTTTATAAATGATTCATAGTATGCCAAGGTCATGAGCCTTCTTAGCAAGATTCTTCTGAGATAAATCAAGATGTTTATTACATAATCTAATCTGCCAAGTGAGGTAGATTTTAGGGTAGATCTGCCCAGTAACATTTTTTTTGTTTAATGTCCTCAGTGAAACAAGTTGTTGTGTTAAGAGTGGCAGAGTGTTGTATCCCAGATAAGTGAGATATACATGTGGCCGATCTTCCTCTCGCTCCCGAGTGGTACGGCAACATTTGCGTGTAGCACATCACAGAGGCAAGGCTGAGAACACAACAAGAAACAGTGGCATGGAGGCAGAGGAACGGCTGGCTGGCATTTGGCGGGTTCATATTTTTTATAATCACTTGTCATTCAGTTACCTTTGAGCTGAAGGATTAATGCACTGCAGAAATCCTGATCATATTGATAGAGATGATTGAAAGCTTCTACGAATAGGTTTGGAACTTGCTGGGCATTTTAATTTCAAAAAAAAAAAAAAAATTCAGGCCAGCATTTTTCATTGGTTTAGGGGAGAAAACACCTAATTTGAAATTCTGTTATAAGCCCTCCGACAGCAAACAAACTTAAAGGAGCTGAAACAGCCTTGAATCCTGTTTCTCAATAAGCTGGCTCTTACACCCCTTGTTTATGGAAGAAAGAAAGGCAACACCTGGTCTCTAACAAGGAGAAAGGCCCATTGGAAGAATCTCAGCAGGTCAGATCTTCCCAGTGCTTAGAGAACACAGTATTTAAAGCCTTCTGGGTAGTTCTGGTCTGCTGTCATCCAAACAGCACACTTTCAAACTCAGAAATGCCAGATCATGTTATTTCTGTGGCAAAGGGTTGCTTAGGGTCTGTGACAGCTGAGTTTTTCCTATTGATTATGTGACAATGCAGTTCATTTACAGAGTTCATAGAAATGAGAAAAGCCTCCAGTTTAACAAGAAGACCTTTAATTCAAGTGCTGTGTTGTATTTAAATGCAGAAATCAAAATTCAAGTTGGAAAAAGTGGAAGAGTGAATTAAATTTTGAACCCATACTTTTGTAACTAAATCAACCTCCTAGGATGGTTGTGACTGATAATTTAATTTAAAGTCTTGTGATTGGGTAACTGGATTTGTAAACCACGCAAGGAATCATATCTTACATAGAAAATGCATAATTAGATCAATGTATGTGTTTAAAATTGCTCCTAAATTTAAAACGCAGAGTCTGAATCAAGAAAGAAACACCAAAGTTGACTCTTGTGTGTGTGTGTGTGTGTGTGTGTGTAAGGGACCGTGGAGGTGGGGGGATGTGATTACAGAAGCACTAACATGCAAACACCTTAAAGACCTTTTTCGGATTTATCTCAAGTTTTTATTTTATTTTATTTTATTTTATTTTATTTTATTTTGAGACAGAGCCTCAAGCTGTCACCCTGGGTAGAGTGCTGTGGCATCAGAGCTCACAGCAACCTCCAACTCCTGGGCTTAAGCGATTCTCTTGCCTTAGCCTCCCAAGTAGCTAGGACTACAGGCGCCCGCCACAATGCCCGGCTATTTTTTGGTTGCAGCCATCATTGTTGTTTGGTGGGCCAGGGCTGGATTTGAACCTGCCACCTCAAGTGTATGTGGCCGGCGCCTTAGCCGCTTGAGCCACAGGCGCCCAGCCCTATCTCACGTTTCTAAATGATTTAACATGCATGCGTTCTTCAGATGCATCCATAGGTAAAAACGTTATTTTTGTCTTGCGTGTCAATGCCTAATAATTTGCTCAGTCACGGAACACAGTCATACCAAAGCAACTAGATGTTCAACACATTCCAGGGGCTCAGGACCCAAACAAATGGAAGCCTGAGCAATGTGACTGCCAAGCGAGGGTGCTTGAGGCCACAGACAACGCGCCCAGAAGGGTTAATTGGAGGAGAGGGAAGGGAGATATGTCTCAGTTTCTCTGTGCAGTTTGTGGGAGTGACCACTTTGTCTGAGCAATGGGGAGAAAGGGAACAAGAGCTAGAGCAGCAGGCTGGCGCCCTGCGGTCCCACGTTGACTGCATTCCCTTGCAGGAGACACTGCTGGAGACTGCTGCTGGGGCTGTGGCACGCTCCCTGCCCACCCAGCCGCCCTTCCTTCTTGTATCTGCCTATTCACTGCCTGGAAGCATCCAGCCTGTCGAAGATAGGATTATCGGCAACTTGTCAGCCTGGGTTTGTCGCTGGCAATCACTTTTGTGAGTCTCACTCTCAGGCACTTGACTGTGAGGACTAGGAAATGGGTGGAAGGAGGACCTTCTCCTGTGGCTGGCCGGCAAGCAGAAGGACAAGGAGCATTAGTCTGACTGTAGTCACTCCAATGTGGGTCCGGAGGTGAAACTGGTTCCTTCCGCAAAACTCTCCCCTCTTCTCCAGGGCCCTTCACAGCCCTCTTGTCTACACTGTGGCTGTGTTCTCCCTGAAGGGCGATTATGTGTCCCCTCTCACCCTCCCATCCCTCACTCATCCCTCAAAACAGTTTATGTTGGCCGAGAGCAGTGGTTCACACCTGTAATCCCAACACTCTAGCAGACCAAGGCAGACGGAACACTTGAGCTCAGGAGTTCCAGACCAGCCTCAGGAGGCTGAGGCAAGATGATGGATTGAGCCCAAGAGTTTGAGGTTGCTGTGAGCTATGACACCATGGCAGTCTACCAAGGGTGACAAGTGAGACTCTGTCTCAAAAAAGAAAAAAAGTTTATGTTCTTGGGTCCACACAATTCACTTGAACAACCTGGGGTGTAGATTTTAATCTTTGTCTTGTTTGCCTTTTGTTTTCAGTCTGTGCATGGGGATGACTCTGACGCGTCCAGGACCAATGTCAAAGATGAAACCTTTTTTTCACTTTTCTCCCCTTGATCTGTTGAATTGGGGGTGTGGTGGCCAAGAAGCAGGCCTGTCCTTGGGACAGGGCCCCTGGGGCAGCTGCTGTGGGGCAGCTGCAGTGCCTTACCCTTCTCTTCTGACAGTCATTAAAATTCAATTTCAACATTTCTGTCTTTAACAATTTCCTAAGGGGCCTCTGAAGGATGCCAAAAGGGTGGGCCTCTTTTCAAGTGGCAGTGTTTTAGCAGCAGGCAGGCATCGGTCCGTGGTCCCAGGCTGTGCTGTTCTAACTGTATCCTGTGGACAGTGCCTAGAATGGAGTGCGCAGAGAGAACTGCTCTGGGAAGGTGTGAAGGGCTGCTCAAAAAATGCCAAGACCACCAGCTCCTCGGGGGTCAGGACTGCCCCTGAAACCCAGCCTTCCTAGTCCTGAGATAGGACTGGATTACTAACCCAAGGGACCTTCTCATCCCTTCGTCTCGATTCCTCACTCACTCTCGTCCCTGGGCTCAGCTCCCTGACCTCCCAACCTTGATTCTACAAAGAAAAAACTCTTTGTATATCTGAAAGTTTCCTTCTACCAGGAACTTTCTTTAACACCTCTTTTCACTGTGGGTGGAGAAGTCTGCTACTGGGCAAATGTTCTGCAAATGTACTCCTTAAAGTAGTTTTTCTTTTTCTTATTTATTTTATTTTTTTGACACAGAATCTTACTCTGTTGCCCAGGCTACCTCAAACTCCTATGATCAAGTGATCCTTTTGCCTCAGCCTCCTGAATCTCTGGACTAGAGGCATGAGCAACACACCCAGCCAGTTTTTCATTTCCTTCCTTCCTTCCTTCCTTTCTTCTTTCCTTCCTTCCTTCCTTTCTTTTAAAATTGAGACAGAGTCTCACTTTGTCACCCTTCGTAAAGTGCTGTGTTGTCACAACTCACAGCAACCTCCAACTCTTGGACTCAAGCTATTCTCTTGCCTCAGCCTCCCTAGTAGGTGGGACGACAGGCACCTGCCACAATGCCCAGCTATTGTTTTGTTTGTTTGTTTGTCTGTTTGTTTAGCAGGCCCGGGCAGGGTTTGAACCCATCAGCCCCAGAGTACGTGGCCAGCACCCTAACCACTAAGCTACGGGCACCCAGCCAGTTTTTCATCTTCTACTTCAAAAATTTAACATATAGTTAGCATCCCAAAATGCTTTCCTTAACTAATATCCACTTGAACTTATGGAAAGGCTGTGGCATTTCTTTGAAATTCTAGCTGGGAGTTAAGGACTCCCTGGCTACTGTGACTTTCACCTCTTAGTCACATACAACTACCTTTCAAAACACCAGTGTCATTCTCTACAAAGCTTTTGATCAGTCCCTCAGCATGCCTAGTACTTTTCCTTGTCCCCTAATTCTTACACTTTATTCTTTTGTACCTTGAGGCCCCAAGAAAAATTTTCAGAATTAAATCACAGTCTTTTCCCAAACGCCATGACAAGTCAGAAGGGGAACTCCAAGACAGCCCTGAAAATATACTAAATGGAGGGGTAAATGTTACCCTCTGAAAGTAGCAGGCAAGTGGCAGTTTAGGGTGTCAGCAATGAATTGCTCCTTTTTCTACAGACTTCTTTTTTCCTCATTTTTAGGACTCATTGATCCTAGAAGATATAATATAAACCTGAAGTAAATTAGGGCAGTGTTAAAGAAAGACCAGACTAAGCCCTCCTTGGACTGACAGGCATCCTGTCTTATGCAGTTCCTGGGGGTTTTTTTTGCAGTTTTTGGCCAGGGCCGCGTTTGAACCTGCCACTTCTAGTGTATGGGGCTGGCGCCCTACTCCTTTGAGTCACAGGTGCCGCCCCAAGTTCCTGGTTGTTTGGACAGACCTTTCAATACCACTGGTAGCAGAGACAGACTAACACCAAAAACCTGCTTCTTATTATCTAATTACAAACCTGGCTGAGTGTTGACTCTGTGCTTACTACCAGAAAATCAGTCAGCACTTATTAGCCATAACAAATCAATAAAAACTACTAGCTGAAGAAGTGATACTCAAATGCCCTTGTTTTATCGTAAGATGTAAGTTCCTAAGAAAATGGAAGCTTCCTATTGCACACATTATTTCATTGTTTCTCTACATTTTCTTTGAAATTTCTGCCTGTGTGGTACCTCAAGTTGCCTTCTGGAAGTGTAACTTGAATGAATTTTTTAATCATTTTTTATCATGGTCCTACCTCTAAGGCTTTTAATATGTCTGTGAGTCTAGGCTTTTAATATTCTCTTCCCTAGTACAGAGGCAAATGATCTAGGTTCTAGTTTAGGTATCTAATTGATAGTGAATATCAATATAGGTAAGTCAGTTCATACTTCTAAGCTTCAGATTTTGCATACGTAAAGTTTTTTTTTAGGTCTCTCTAAGTCCTCAGATTCTGTGGTTTTGTAACAAATTTATGAATTTTCGACCTAAGAGAAGATATAAGTCCATTAGTTACTGAATAAAATGCCTGTTTATTTTATATTCCCTCTGGTAAAAGTTTATACAATTACTAAAAAGTTACTTTGATTGGATGGTGTCTGTGGCTCAAAGGTGCAGGGCCCTGGCCCCATATACCGGAGGTGGTTGGTTCAAACCCGGCCCTGGCCAAAAACTGCAAAAAAATGTAAAAAAAAAAAGTTATCTTGATCTTTTCTTTGAGAGAGATACTAAATTTGACTAAAAGAAACCAAGGTAAGAGACTTGCCATTGTTTTTTCTTGTACAAATGAACCATTGCCTTATACTTTTTTTTTTTTTTTTCTCTTTTCAGATCCAACTTAGAAGTAAAGTTTCATTCAAGATAAGGCTTATGATTTAGGAGATTCTGACCTGGCTTGCCTCATTCTAAGACTTTTATCATCTGTTTTCAAAACCAAAGGAAGACCTCATTTTCTGTTTTCAGGAGTTCCTCATGGTTTGCCAGCCATTGGGTCTTTAAGGAAAAGTTTCCAAGAGTTCCCAGCTGGGAAGGACGGTCTGAGTTCATCACAGACAGTGAGCTGACATCACAGTTTGGGTGTCTCACCAACCTGGCTGCCCACTTCAAAATGTCAAGAACCATACTATCGAATTGAAAGACCTCTGTTTTAACGAAGTGCAATTGGATCACATGGCAAGATCATCTCAATTTATGTCTCTGAGTTTTCCATTCAGGGGCTGTTTGAAGTGCAAGACAAGAAAGGAAATGATTTCTGATTTATATTTTGTTTTCTAAAAATTAAGATGAACAAATACTTGGTTTTATGTCCATTCCATTCTAGGAACTTGGTGGTCAAAATGGGTCACAGGAAGAACAGATTAGGTTAAAACAGTTTTCTAAAATTTCTATATTGATTTTTGGAGTATCCGTTACTACATTTATGTAATTTATCATTTTTTTCTTGGCTTAAAGTCAAGATGAAAAATGATATTTAGATCAGAGACATTGTCCTGTTATAAAACCACTGCTTTTTAAAATGAAAATCTACCCGTCCCTCACCAAGGCTTGACCATTTGTGCAGGAATGTGTGTGTGCATGCCCACACGCATACACAGATATGCACACCCAGCACCCAAATGGTAAAGGAGGTCCTTTCTAGACTTTTAGGACTTAGGTCATATAAGAAATAGATGAGAAAATTAAAGGACGTCAAGAACAGTAACAACAAGGAATGCCAATAATTTCATTTTATAAAAAATCATTATATAGTACTTAGGTTTTTGTTTCTTTCTTTTTTTTTAAGAGACAGTCTCACTTTGTCGCCCTGAGTAGAGTGATGTAGCATCACAGCTCACAGCAATATCCAGCTCTTGGGCTTAGGCGATTCTCTTGCTGCAGTCTCCTGAATATCTGGGACCACAGGAGCCCGCCACAACGCCTGGCTATTTTTTGTTGCAGTTTGGCCAGGGCCGGGTTTGAACCTGCCACCCTTGATATATGGGGCTGGCACCCTACTCACTAAAGCCACAGGTGCTGCCCAGTACTTAGGTATTTTTAAAGACAGGTATTATTATGATTAACGAATATTATATTCAAAAGTATTGTGATTCTCATCTAATTTCAAGCCACACATAAGAACCATTGTAAAATATTTTATATTACAATCTGTCACAAAAAATCAACTAGTGGAGTTTTATAATGTGCATCGGTTTACCCCACGGGAAACTAAATTTTAATCTTTCACTATTTCTAATGTTGTGGGACAAGATAGCACTTGATATTAAAATAGAAGAATATTCTATGGCTTTTTTAGCTTTAATGTTCATTGCTCTAAAATAAAGTACATGTTGTATCTTTGTGATATTACATATTCTGCAGTATTTTTAGGCTCTGTTTTTAATGTATGCATTATTTTTATTGTCATTTGGTAAAAGGTAAAATATGTAATCATAATAGCCCCTTGCTTTTCTTCTAATTTTTATCATTTTGTGTCAAGCAAAAATGCGCACTTCTCTCTCAGGAAAGAAAGAATCTTGAGCATGTTTAAATTATTACTTATAGTATTTTTTCCTAATAGACTAGAATTTATGGCGGATCTTATTATAAAACTGAATATTCTCAAAGAAAAGCAGAGAGATATTAAAATTTACAAGTAAATTGCATTGTTTAGAAAGTATTTTGATATATGATTCATACTGTTTCCAGCTATTGGCTAAAAAAGAAAGAAAAAAGAGAAAAAACGTCTTACCTGATTCAAATGTCAAATTTTACAGTTTGAAAGATGTTGCAAATTCCAATTTTTTTTTTCCTGCAAAGTAGAGGAAATTAATATCAAAGATAGACAATTTAGGGACATAGCCCCCTCCTCCAATTTTTTTTTTAAACTTTAACCATGATAATCATTTCTACAAGGTAGGTTTTAACATATTTTTTTCTTAATTTTTTTCCCTTCATTCAGTAAGAAGGACAAGCTTTTAGAGTACCCAGTCACCGTGGTAACTGCCAAAAAAATTCTCCTGAAGTTTGAAGAGGTCAGCTAGCAGGGTCAACAACTCTGGCCTCTCTCTGAGCTCGGTCTAGCATGCCTCAGCCTGCGGTTGGAGTGTCAGGACAGATCTGACCCTGGGAGGTGGACCATTCTGGCTCTGATATAAATTTTTTGAGTCAGTTCATGGCCTGGACTCTCCAGGTGGCCTCCAAAATCGATTTTGACCCCCTGACCCTGTCTCACGGAGGCAAAGCATCCACCCTAAGTAAGGATTTAGCCAGGAATGACAGCTTTCCACTGAGTGTTATTGGGGACAGTATAAACAGTTTAGAAAGCAAGGAAGGAGGTGTGAGTGCTAGAAATCATTAAAAGCACATTACAAAGCAATTTTAAAAATCTTTGTTGAAAAAAGTTAAAAATGTGTATCTGTACAGAATTCCTGTAATTGCTAGGATTTTAAATCAAAGTTTTGAATATGAATAAGTCACACATCTTATTCTTTCTAATACTTTGTTACAAATATTCAATAAGATAGGCATACTTGCAACAAAGTAGGTAAAACAGGAATCCAATATGTACAGAAAAAGAACTCTAGTTATTAAAGTACATGAATAGGTAAAGACTGCCTTGTATTTGAAATACTTAAATTTTCCTTGTATGTTTTAAAATGTTTAAAATAGAAAAAATAAGGAAGCTTAAGAAAAACCCCACAGTCTGGAATAAAGATAAAACTTGTTGCACTCTAAGTACTTTGCCACTTTGTAAAACAAATAGCCAATACACTCATTTTGATACAAATGAGAGAAAAAAAAATAAATGTGGAAAGTTACATTTACAGAGCTACAGAGGAAGAAAAAAACCAATACTGTCTGTACAACGTAATGTATTTTCAACAGTTTAAAATATCAAAAAATATCAACAGTTTAAAATATCAAAAGTTTGGAAAATAAAAATGATGTGTATAAATTATTAGTGATTCTTTTTCCTTTTTTTTTTTTTTTTTCAGGATGCCAGTCTGAAAGTTTTATTCTCCCTAGGAAAGTAGAATTCTCTTTGAGAATTATAGCTTGTGAACTCAGGATGTACATGTGATCATCAAGAAGACAGACTGCCAGGATGGAAGATTATGAATGTTTCTCTTTCTTAAAACCCTTCACAGCATTCCTTCTTTTCATGGTACCTTACTAAAAAAATTCCCCTTTCCCCAGCTCTGTTGAAAATGGCTCCAGAGGCAACATTGCAGTGGCTAAACCAATTGCACTGTGGAATTGTTGACCCGCCATTTCATTTGAATCCTTTGTAAAAATTCAATTTTAAGTAGGAGTAAATATCCTTTTGGGGATGGGAGGGTGGAAGAAGAGGGGAGGAGACTGAGCAGTATATATATATATATATATATATATATATATATATATATATATATATATATATATATATATATATATATATATATATTTCTTTGTGTTTGAAGGCCTCTCTGTCTCGGCTTCTCACTATGTTAAATCCCTATTATAAAACTTATCTTCACAAAGCCTATTATAGTGTTCTGAGAACAAATTGGACCATGAATAACTTAGTTGGAAGTGTAGATTATTTTCTACTCAGGGGAAGTTAGAGATGACAACAGCTTAACTAAAAGAATAGTGATTAATCTTAAAGAGATGGATTTCAAAGTTTCACTCTTGATAAAGAGTACCTTTGATATTTCCCCTCTTCAGACTCAACGTTTCCACTCTCTTTGTACTCAGTATCGTCCCAGTGATTACCCTGTCCCCCTAATACAGCATGGCTCTAATCGTAAATGATTTTTTCCCCCAGGTTGTAAATCTGTAACAGAGGTGACCAAAAAGACATTCTACTTCCTATTGGTTAAATCTGTGATTCCAAAATGGTACCTAAGCTTCCCAAAACTCAATGGCAGGAATGATATTGGGTACAAATCATAGTTTCTTAGCAAGATAAAATTATTTAAAAATTTAAATTTGTTTTATGCCCTATAGCTTACAAAGTACTTTTCAATTTGTAATTTTGTGTTGGAGGTGAGGCTTTCCTTCTATTATTTACAGACATATCTTTTAACATCTTTGGAAGTCTGGATAAACAAAATTATATAGGGTTATTGTTCTTTCTCTTGGTCTTTTACCTTCCATGTTCAATTTAAAAAGTTTGCAAAATACTCTAGGAGTAATAAAAGGTTTAGTTAAACTGACATGAATGTAGCCTATCTAATGCACTGAAATCAAGAAATAAAAAAGGATGACACCATTTGATTCTTTTTAGGTTTTAAAAGAACCTAAAAAGGTTCTTTAAATATGTGATGTAAACAGTGTGGTTGTAAATATGGGAATTCTTATTTTTTTATTCAATTATATGCCAGTGAATTACTTATTCTTAAATTGAATTGGTGCCCATAGTTCGGTGGTTAGAGTTCCGGACAAATACACTGGGGCTGGCAGGTTCAAACCCGGCCCAAACCAGCTAAACAACAACCAAAAAATAGGTGTTATGGCAATGCCTGTAGTCCCAGCTACTCGGGAGGCTGAAGCAAGAGAATTACTTAAGCCCAAGAGTTGGAGGCACTCAACCCAGGGCGACAAAGTGAGACTTTGACTAAAAAAAAAAAAAAAAATATATATATATATATATATATATATATATATATTATATATATATATATTCTGTGATATCAAAGATATGTACCCCTCCCTCCCCTCTTGAGGCTGTTATCAATCTGGACAGATGAATAAAATTTCGTTATAATAGGATTTGTTAAAAATGGTAAGAATTTTCACTAATGAAGTTATTAAGCCAATCAATAAGATATAAAATGTTTGATATTCTTCTGAAAGAAACAATGTATATCCTTGTCATCCATGTCTATTTAGAAAATTATAATGCATAGGGAAAAATTTAGTCAAATGTTTGGGTACTGGTTTTTATTATACCAGATTTTTCTCTATCTTTTGATGTTGTGACTATATCTACTATATTGGAGTGCTGATATATAAATACAGTTTGTAGCTACTGGACTTCATTTACCAGCAAAACCTAGAGTTGTGCTGTTTGTTTTGAGTAACAATTGAATTACTTGTTATTTGTTGAATAAACTTAATTAACTACCTTCTATAATAGTTATGAGGCATTCCTCAGTTCCTTCGTGGAATGTTGTGCTAGGTTCTTGGGAGGAAGCAGAGATTGGAATTAAAAAAATACAAAAAGGTGGCACCTGTGGTTCAGTAGGTAGGGCACCGGCCCCATATACGGAGGGTGGTGGGTTCAAACCTGGTCCCGGCCAAACTGCAACAAAAAAATAGCCAGGCATTGTGGTGGGTCCTATAGTCCCAGCTACTCAGGAGGCTGAGGCAAGAGAATTGCCTAAGCCCAGAAGTTGGAGGTTGCTGTGAGCTGTGATGCCACAGCACTATACTGAGATTCTATCTCTTAAAAAAAAAAAATACAAAAAAAGTTCAAGACTTGGTCCATCCTCCCCAAGAAAAGCATTGGCATGTATACAAGTGTCTTTTCAGTGTAAGCTACAGGAAAGTTATGAGCAAGTGGCTATGAAAATATGTAGAGTCCTAAAGAGCTTTGCTGGAGAAAGTCAGGTTTGAAGAACGGGTAGGACCATGATAGACAGCTCTGGGCCCATCTTCCAGGTAGAGGGGAAAGGCAGAGAGGTGAGTTTATGCAGAATGTCTCATAGGAAATTACTTAATGGATTTGACATAAAATTTCTAGAATAACACAGATCGGTTTTGAATATTATCTATTTTCCTTTTTTTTCTTGAGGCAGGTCTGCTCTGTCACCAAAACTGAAGTCACATCAACCTTAAACTCCTGAGCTCAAGCAAGCCTCCTGCCTCAGCCTCCTGAGATGGATGCCTCACTTTGCTCAGGCTGGTCTCAAACTACAGACTTCAAGTGATCCTCCTGCCTTGGCCTCCCAAAAAGCTAGAGTTATAAGTGTGAGCCTCTGCACCTAGCTTGAATATTATCTTTTGTTTGTTTGTTTGTTTGCTTTTAAGACAGAGTCTCACTTTGTCACCCTTGGTAGAGTGCCATAGTGTCACAGCTCACAGAAACCTCAAACTCTTGAGCTTAAGTGATTCTCTTGCCTCAGCCTCCCAAGTAGCTGGGACTACAGGTGTCCTCCACAACGCTTGGCTATTTTTTGGTTGCAGTTGTCATTGTTTAGCAGGCCTGGGCTGGGCTCGAACCCGCTAGCCTCGGAGTATGTGGTTGGCACCCTACTTACTGACCTATGGGTGTTTGGTTTTTTTTGTTTGAGACAGAGTCTTACTTACTCTGTCATCCTGGGTAAAGTGCTGTTGCCATCATAGCTCACAGCAACCTCCAACTCTTGGGCTCAAAAAAAAAAATCCCCCTGCCTCAGTTTTTCTATTTTTAGTAGAGATGAGGGGTTTCACTTTTGCTCAGGCTGGTCTCAAATGCATGAGCTCAAGCAATCCACCTACCTCGGCCTCCCAGAGTTTAGTGGGAGCTATTATATGTGTAGTGCCCAGCTATTTTTTTTTTTTTTTTTAAGCCCAGTCTCACTCTGTTGCCCAAGCTCAAGTGTTGTGGCATCAACCTAGTTCATAGTAATCTCAAACTCCTGGATCAAGCGATCCTCCAAACTCAGCCTTTGAGTAGCTGAGACTATAGGCAACCAACACAACATTGACTTATTTTTTCTTTTTTCTTTCTTTTTCTTTCTTGCCTTTCTTCCTTCCTTCTTTCCTTCCTTCTTTCTTTTTTTAGTAGAGATAGGAGTCTCACTCTTGCTCAGCTTGGTCCTCCCAGAGTGTTAGGATTACAGGCATGACTGGCCACTATGCCAAGCCAGCAATCATTCTTTTTAAAACATATTTCATGAATTACTTATGTGCCATATACTCTTGATGTTTCCTTATAGAGTCATGAATATATGCAGCATCTTAAAAATGTACTTTCCTTCCCTTACAGGTCAAGGAGATGGGAGTGAGTCTTCAGTCTAAGAGAAGAAAAAAAATCATTGTTTAAACTCTGCCATTTGTTCAGAAGCTCTACATTCATGCTTATGATAATAGATTAAAGTTTAGAAATACATTTAAATATGTTAAAGCCCATTGAGGCCAGGTGGGGTGGCGCATGCCTGTTGTCCTAGCACTTTGGGAGGCCGAGGTGGGAGGATCCCTTGAACTTAGGAGTTGGAGGTTGCTGTGAGCTATGATGACGCTAGGGCACTCTAGCCAGGGTGACAAAATGAAACTCTTACTCAGAAAATAAATAAAAGCCTTTCAGCTTCCAGAACTGTGAGAAAATAAATGTCTACAGTTTAAGTAAAAATAGATAAATAAATAAATACCCATAGAGATATCTTACCATCAGGCAATGTCAGCCCATTGTTCAAAGAACCTCAGAATCTTTGAAAAAAAAAATACTAAAAGGCAAAGAAGCAGGAAATAAACATACACTAAATACATTCCAGCAACATTAGCATCATCCTGTAATAATCAAAAGAGTAAACTACCACAAATGTTCAGTGATTAAAGCACAAGAGCCCAGGAAGAAGATATTTGTTATAAATGTCAGTCTTCTCAATATGAAATTGTAAGCAAAGCTCAGTACCTGTAGCACAGTGGTTACGGCACCAGTCACATACACCGAGGCTGGCAGGTTTGAACCAGGCTCAGGCCTGCTAAATAACAATGACAACTGCAACAAAAGATAGCCGGGTGTTGTGGCGGGTGCCTGTAGTCCCAGTTACTTGGGAGGCTGAGGCAAGAGAATCGCTTGAGCCCAAGAGTTTAAGGTTGTTGTAAGGTGTGAGGACAACATAATGCGTGTGACTCTGTCTCAAAAAAAAAAAAATCCATAAGCCAAGTAGAAACTAAATTCTAGGCCTAAAGTTTGGAAATCCAGGGCCAAGTAATGTTGTACAGGAAGAAATGGTTTAAAATGTATTGAACATCAAATTAGTATGAGACTTGAGGCAAATAATGTGGATAGACCGATTACTTTTATTTATTTTATTTACTGTATTGATTTAATTAAATTAATTTATTTATTTATTTGAGACCAGTCTCAGTCTGTCACCCTGGGTAGAATTCCATGGTATCATACCTTACAGCAACCTCAAACTCCTGGGCTTAAGCAATCTTCTTGCCTCAGTCTCCCAAGTAGCTGAGACTACAGGTGTGTACCACAATGCCCAGCTAGTTTTTTGTACTTTTAGTAGAGACAGGTTCTCGCTCTTGTGCAGGCTAGTCTCAAACTCCACAGCTCAAGGGATCCACCCACCTCCCTGAGTACTAGGATCTATCTCACCCGGTGGCCCCCACCTTTTTTTTTGAGACAGATTCTCACTCTGGTGCTCAGACTTAAGTGCTGTGGTGTCATAGCTCACAGCAACCTCAAACTTTTGGGCTCAAGTGATCCTCTTGCCTCATCTTCCCCAGTAGCTGGGACTACAGGCACCCACCACAACGCCTGTATTTTTAGTACAGATGAAGTCTCTCTTTCTCAAGCTGGTCTTGAACTCCTGAGCTCAAGCTAATGCACCTGCCTTGGCCTCCCAAAATGCTGAGATTATAGGCTTGAGCCACCAAGCCTGGTTAGTCAGGAAAACTTTGGACACTCGTAGTAGGAGGTGAGGTGCCTTGTAGCTTCTCTTCTAAGAACAAGGTGTTCCAATTACGAGAGAAAGGTGTTGTGCCTCCTGCCTTCAAATACCGGAACAATACGCGCATGTAAGGCTGCGCCCAAAGTAAATTACTGACATTGCCTTCAGTACCAGTTGAGAATTACTTGTTTATAAAGCTTTTCCTTCATAATCACTACAGCTATAATCAAAGAGCCCTAGTTCTGTAATTCTAAACTTGACTATGGTGCTTCCAACAATACAAAAGTTTATACAAGCAGAAGTGAACATAGTTTATAGAATAGAAAGCAGAAGTGCCTTCTGTCGCTTCCCCAGAAGTGTGTATCCTTCAGTAAGAAAGATCTCTATATACATAGAGAGAGAGAGAAATTAATGGATGTGTGGCTGGAAAGAGATAGATGATAGAAAGATAGATAAACAGATAGATGATAGGTAAACAGAAAATAGTTGGGAGTGTAGACTCGAAATCTAGACAGTTAAGGTTAGAGTCTCAGTTCTATTGCTTTTATGCTTTTAGCCTCATCTGTGAAGGTGGAGACAACAGTCCAGGTTAAGCCTCCCTAATCTGAAAATCCAAACTCTGAAATCTTCCAAACTCCAAAATTTTTTTTTTTTTTTTTTTTTTTTTGAGACAAAGTCTCACTTTGTTGCCCCTGGTAGAGTGCCATGGCATCACAGCTCACAACAACCTCAAACTCTTGGGCTCAAGTGAATTTTTTGCCTCAGCCTCCCAAGTAGCTGGGACTATGGGTGCCCACCACAACCCCCAGCTACTTTTAGAAATAGGGTCTGGCTCTTGCTCAGGCTGGTCTGGAGCCCTTGAGCTCAGGCAATCTGCCTGCCTCAGCCTCCCAGAGTGTTAGGATTATAGGTGTCAGCCACTGTACCCAGCCTTGTTTTTGTTTTTGAGACAGGGTCTTGCTCTGTCATCCAGCCTGGAGTGTAGCAGTGTCATCCATAGCTCACTACAACCTCAAACTCCTGAGCTCAAGTGATCCTCCCACCTCCGCCTCCCGAGTTGCTAGGGCTACAGGCATGTGCCACCACACCCAGCTAATATTTCTATTTTTTTGGTAGAGACAGGTCTTGCTCTTAGACAGATGTTCTCAAACACCTGACCTCAAGTAATCCTCCCACCTCAACTCTACAATGCTAAGAATCCAGGTGTCAGTCACTATGCCTGGCCTCTAAAACTTTTTTAGTGCCAACGTTACATAAGTGGAAAATTCCATACCTGACTTCGTGTGACAGGTTAAGGTCAAAACACAGTCAAAACTATGTTTCATTCACAAAATTATTAAAAATACACTTTTTTACCTTCTGGCTATGTGTATAAGGAGTACATGAAACATAAATGAATGTCAAGTTTAGATTTCGGTCCCATCCCCACAATATTTCATTATACTTGCTATTCCAGAATCCTTGGCAGTGCCTGTGGCTCAAAGGAGTAGGGTTCCAGCCCCATATACTGGAGGTGGTGAGTTCAAACCTGGCCCCGGCCAAAAAACGAAACAAACAAATATTCCAGAATCCAAAAAGACCTACAGAAGTCCAAAATCCAAAACATTCCTGATCCCTAGCATTTCGGATAAGGGATACTCAACTTCTACTATCTCCTGGGTTATTGTAAGGGTTAAGTGAGTTTATAGGTGAATTACTTAGAGCAGTAAGTATTATACATGGGTTAAACTACTCTTAGGAATATAGGCGTACTAAATTATTTTTTAGACAAATGACATTTTTACTCGATTTTTACCTCACTTCATAATACATCAGGGAGAATATACTGATAACATGGATAAATCTATTTCACTCCTTGTACAGATATCTGCTACATAATGTTCCGCTGTGTGGTTGGATAAGAATTGATTTAACTGTTCTGTTGATGGGTATTTAGGTAGATTCCTGGTATTTCCTATTCAAAGTAACTGCTACTACCTTATCTTTAAATATAAGATAAGGGATACAGAAGGAAATATCATATGTATACCCCCATTTTATAAGTGATTAAAATGAGGCTCAGAGAAGTCTAGTAGATATTCTACTAACGTCATATAGCTAGTCAGTCAGTAAGAGATGTTATAAGAGAACTAATTGAATATTAGAGTTCCACGCTGTTTCTCCTCAAATTTTCCTGTTTGATCTAAAATAGCTCCACAAATACAGAGGTCTCATGTCACACTAAGATGTTCTGTTTTCTGAAATAAGTACCAGGCAACTACAAGTAAGTATGCGGCCAGAGGGGACAGGAGTAGAGAGACGCGTGGAGTAAAGGGACGTAATGACAGAGGGAGTAGAGTAGTAAGCCTGGTGATGTTTTAAGTGCTAAAACACTTAAAATGAAGACACTAATCTTAAATCCTTAAATGATTTGAAATCAGGATAAAAAAACATGGTGATATGGGAGAGAAGGGGAGAGAATGACTTATCTTTGACTATTTGGGGGAGAACTTTACTTGAAAAGTGCCACATTTCACCTCTAGTCTTCATGGTAACACGCTCTGATTAACTAACTAGACTCTATCAAGACTGAAACCTGACCTGGGGCAGTAGCTCACACCTGTAATCCTAGCAGTCTGGGAAGCTGAGATGGGAGAACCCCTTGAGCTCAGGAGTTTGAGACCAGCCTGAGCAAGAGTGAAACCCCCCTCTCTACTAAAAATAGAAAAATTAGCCAAGCATAGTTGCAAGCACCTGTAGTCCCCGCTACTCAGGAGGCTGAAGCAGGAGGATCACTTGAATCAGGAGTTTGAGTTTGCTGTGAGCTGGGCTGATGCCATGGCAAGCTAGCCTCAGCAACAAAGTAAAACTCTGTCTCAGGGGAAAAAAAAAACAAAAACAACGATGTTGAACTTCAGAATTATTGTATTTTCTGCCAGATTTCTAGATCATTTAATGACTTCAGGACTAAGCAAATGACTTCTCCAAGTTAAAATTTCCTTTTATACAAACCAGAATTGAACGTCTGCTTTGCTGGGAAATAAGATGACCTTATTTTGTTGATGTTTATCTGAAATTTTGAAAAGCCAAGAAGATGCAAACTGTAATACTTTACTATTAATGAAAGAAATGCTTAAATTTAGAAATGTGAAGGGCAGACTTTAAGTTTCAAGCAGAGAATGGGAAAGAAATGAAGCGCCATGAGAGATATGTCTTAGAATCACAAAATTGTTTCTTGTCAGTCTGTTGTCTGCCTTCTCCTTCTGTCTCTGAGTTATGATAACATGAAAAAGCCCCCAAAACACTTATCAGAATCAGTGGGACACAATGCAACAATTTAACTCCTAATGACAGCCACCTCTAACTATGAATGACATATAATAAATTATGTTTGAACTGGATTTTCAGCAGCAGATTCTTCTTCTGCCACCCAGACAGCCCTGTAAAGTGGCACTGTGGCCTTAATCCCACTTGGATGTGTGCCTCGCTGCCTCTACTTTCCATCATTCTGGTGCTTTAGTCTTCTTGAATAAGTGAACAATCTTTGTTTCTGTACCTTATTAGGCCAGAGACCATAACAGCTAGTGATGGCATCGGCGTGCCCCACGGGCAGGATTCTCTGCAGACCCAGCCAACCTTCCACAGACCCCTTTTTATACTCCTGTTTCTAGGAAGAATTATGATGGCGGTGCCCTGCTGTTGATCAGTCAAATCTGTGGTAGGCCTAGAGAGATAAGTCCTGTAAGTGTGGTGTACTGTAAGACAGCAGCTTCCATTCATTAGGAGCTTGTGTGCAATAAACCACCGAAAAGGGGGGCAGTGGGGAGGCAGCTGCAGTGTGCAAGAACAAACAACGCATCTCATTCTTGGGAGCCAAAACTTTGTAATTTGCTACTGGGCAGCCTGCTCTCTCTGACATTCTTTCTGACAGCACAGTGGTGCCCTATCTATAGTCTCTGTTTGACTGTGAACCCAAGAAATTCTATTTCATAACTATTTATGTATTTATAATAGAATGTTATTAAGGGCGAGGTGAAAAAAAGACTATCAAACAGCTGACTCTGGCAACCAAAATTTCTGAGTTCAGGGGACATTTCCCTTTGCCAGCTGATAAGCTTTAAAAAGTTTACGGTAGCTGTTGTTACGAAGCACTGGTTTTATGAGGATGACACTTCAAAAAATACCAGTTAACATATATCCAGTAGTAATAGTCCCTGGGAATGAATGATGTCTCTTTGGTAATATATTTTTCAGATATAAAAAAAGTTTGTAGCAACAGTCTATGAAGGCTAAACTGAATTTTATTTGTTGGATACTAAGTATCTAGGAAACAGTACTTTGAAACAGTGCTGCAAATTACTTAGCTGCCTAAACCAAAATGTAGGAAATAATTTAATTGTGAAAGGAAGACAGTATACCTACTGGGGGAGGGAGGGATTAAAAAAACCTCTCAAGAGGTTCTTTTAATGCAGGGTGGGTTAACCTAATAAAAAGAAAACACACTTGAATTTGCTTACAACAACTTAATGAGAAGCTGAAAAATGCTGCAGTTTCCCCTTTTCACACCCAAAGCAGGTGCAGGGCACTGCCATATCAACACTGAGCTTGCTCCTCATCAGCCCCCCGCTGCTCTCCCCAGTGAGAGTGGAATACTGTACATTCTAGGCATTTTTTTCTTTACCACTCCGAACTCAGGGTCAACAGAGTGGCTATGGCAGAGTGGAAGGCATGCCAGTTGTTTTGGAATTCTTGCAGGTGTTTCAAAAGCAAACGATTCTTTTCAGAGCCACATCTGCATTTGTCATATGCCATTTGTGCTAAAGCCTGTGGTGTTTTTGTTTGCTGGTTTGACAGATTGACATCTAATGGCCAGAGGATTGGGAGGCTGCTCCCAACAAAGTCATTCTGATAGCTGGAGTTCTCTAGAAATCAACTAGCCTGAATTACCCATGATTTTTCTCTCCACGCCCCCGCCACCCCCTCTCCCCCCATCCCTTGGAAGGAAAAAGTGTTGTTCTAGTGTTCTGGGGTTTTGCCTGCTTTCGTCTTTTTTTTTTTTTTTTTTTTTTTTGGTTAAATTGTTACCTCACTGTAAGTTAAGATGAAAAAGGACCTTGATAGGATGACATGTAAAAGAAATTTTCAAAACTTCTTTAAAGCAGTCTTTAAAATTTACTTAAAGAGATTTGTAACATTTGAATAAATATTGGGATATCACAAAATTTTGAAAATTAAAAGAAAACATTTGTGTTAGTGATGATGTTGGGAACTTAGATCTAAAAATTACAAATTTTAAACTTTTTAATATTTTTATTTTTACTTATTTATTTTTTTGAGATAGAGTCACCCAGAGTAGAGTGCCATTGTGTCATCATAGCTCATAGCAACCTGTAACTCCTGGGCTGAAGCAATCCTTCATCCTCAGCCTCCCAAGTAGCTGGAACTGCAGGGGTATACCACCACACCTGGCTAGTTTTTCCATTTTTAGTAGAGACTGAGTCTTGCTCTTGCCCAGTCTGGTCTTGAATTCCTGAGCTCAAAGTATCCACCTGCCTCTGCCTCCCAGAGTGCTGGGATTAAAGGCATGAACTACTATGCCAGGCCTAACTTTTTAACATTTTTAAAACCAAAGAAGAAATTCTCATTTTAAGTTAATTTTAAAGGCTCTTTTTTCTTGTCAGTTAACAGCATTTATAAATATGTATACCACATATTGTATGCATGTGTGTGTATTATCAGACATGTTACCGCAAAGCCAAGTAAACATGTGTGAAAGCCAACTTTAGTATGGTTGTCTTTTTTTTTTTTTGTAGAGACAGAGTCTCACTTTATTGCCCTCGGTAGAGTGCCGTGGCAGTATGGTTGTCTTTTGTTGTAAAGTTAAATCAGAATTCTTATGAGCATTCTCTGTATATAAGTAGTACCTCATAGAAATAGAAGTTCATGCTACAATTACTACCTTTATTTTATTATACTATAATTTCTATACTCTTAATATTGAAGTGATAAGGCCTTCACCCTATCACCCTATCTGGAAAACATAAAATAATAAAGAAATACCAAGTGTTAAGCAAATGCAAAATGTCATAGATATGTTCATAATACCATTTTATATTTCTTCCACTGATACAAACATTTCCTGACATCTTCCCTTACCTACATACTACTACTTTATTGGAAAGAATCTTTCCTTCTAACAAAACATCTCAATTTGGTGTCTAATTTGCTAATATACTACCAGCTCCACGGGCCTATCTGTGTAATAAAGTTTCCATGGAGCCCTACACTGGAGAAAAAGCAAAGCAAAGCAAAACAAAACAAAGCTCATTTCAGGCCTAGTTGTAGTCAGATTCAGAACTGGCCAAATGAACCTAGAAATAGTGCATTGCTGTGATGAGAGTGAGAAATTATTAAAAAAAAAAAAAAAAAAAAAAGCTGGGTGGCCCCTATGGCTTAGTGAGTAGGGCACTGGCCCCATATACCAAGGGTGGTGGATTAGAACCTGGTCCTGGCCAAACTGCAACAAAAAAATAGCTGTTGTTGTGGCAGGTGCCTGTAGCTATTTCAGAGGCTGAGGCGAAAGAATTGCTTAAGCCCAAGAGTTGGAGGTTGCTGTGAGCTGTGATGTCACAGCACTCTACCAAGGGTGACAAAGTGAGACTCTGTCTCCAAAAAATAATATTAATTTTATTTATTAATCTTTTTAACTTTCTAAAATAAGGATTTCTTTCTTGTCACCTCAGTAGGGGTTAGACTAAAAGAAAAAGGAAATAAATATAGTCAGGTCTTCACTATTTGTAGTTATGTTATCAAATTTACCCAGTGAAAAACAATATGACCAGTTAAATTTGAATTTCAGATAAAGGACAATTTTTTATGGTAATAGTACAAGGGACATATAGTGAAAGATATTTGTTTTTCATCTTGTTTTTTCCCTAATTTGGCAACCATATTTGGAGTAAAGTTTGAATAATAACAAACTCATGGTCAGAAGCCTTATGGTTTGAATCGCTTAAATTTTTAAATTAGGTTTTATTTTCATGATATTTATAAAAGATTTCATTAGGAATTTCAATTACCTATGAGAGTAATGGGATTAATGATAACAGCTATTATGATTGAGTGGCTGCTCAAATATACTCAGATGTTTTCCATTTATTATCTTATTTAATCTTCACAGTAACCTGACGAGGCAGATGATCTTATTCCCGTTTTGCAGATGAGAAAACTGAGAGCAAGAAACATGAAGCAACTTTCAATGAGTTCAAGAACCCACAGATAGAGGAACTAGAATTGCAAACCAGCTCAGTCAGATCTCAGAGTTGGGGCTTTTTCCTCATAGCTACAGCAGCCTGTTAAACTTGAAAGTTCATTGAAATCACAAATGTTTATAATCAGCTGATTAGAACTCTTATTAAACATAATGCTTGGCATCTTTTATATCTACCTGTCTCTTTTGCTAGTTTTCACAGAAATGTCAGTGTCTCAACATTTCTTAGAATCTTCCCTTAGGCAAGTGGTCACATTATTTTACAATGTCACATTAAAATAATAATGCCACATTGTTTAAGACAATCAAACTTTGTCTTTTGATCGAATCAAGCGTGTTTCCATTATTGTTTCATTATTGTTGCACAATTAAAGCATATTCATACACAACCTCTGACTGCATTGGCCAACGGTCTGTGTATTTTGTTTTGTTGCACTCCCAAAGTTTTACTTACTTCACAAACAATTCAGAAACCTCTCGAACATCAGTGGTTCTCTTGCCCAAAATACCAAAATAGAAACAATCCTTGCTCAATGCCTTACTCTCCCCTGCCTCAGACAGGTCACAGCCATAAAGTATTGAATCTTAAGCTCTTGTCTGCACCCCCCCCCCACCTCACCCCCTCCAGAAACACTGTACTGCAGCCCCTGGTTTACCTTTGCCTGGGGAGCCCTGTATGATGCAAATGCTATTATACAATGAAGCCCCACCCCCAGTTCTTTTTATCATTCTTTGATATTACTTAGAAGGCGATTACATAGCTTCCTTTATTTCTTTGAATACATAGGTTTCATGGTCATTAAAATAATCACAGACTCATCAGTCCTCCGCATGCTTAAATAAGATGAGTACAACCCAGAACAAGAGCCTTCTTCATCCTCTGTTCACCACATTCCTCTTTCCTTCTCTCTTCCACTCTCCCCCTTTCTTTCTTTAATCCCATCCTTTCTTTCCACCCTCAAACCCAGCATACGGAAGAATACAATAATTTTTTAAATACCGTAGTTCTTTCTGTAGTGAATTATAACGTTTATTCAGCTGTTATCCAAGACACAGTGAAATGTTACCTTATACAGACTGTCAGAGGCGGCTGTGGCAATTTTTGAGTTTGCTAGAGAAAAAAAAAAAAAGCCTGCTGGTCCAGCCTTCCAAGCCAGTTCAGCAATGAAGTGGTTAATAGGATGAGTAAAGGCTATTTTTAAGTCTGGCTCCCCTCTCTGATACACTCTTGAAAATTCACCCTGTACGGCAGAAATCCTAAATTGCAGTGCCCTGCACCCCACTGAAACTCTTCAGTCTGCTGTAAGTAAGCCTCAGCATGGGCAAGATTGGGGGTGAACAGCTGGAGGAGGGGCGCAAGCCCTGGGCCTTTGTAATGGAGGGGGGAAACACCGGGGTCCTGCGGAGAAGGAACACAGAAACCCTCGAGGCACAGAGAAATAGACCCAGACAAAAGCCCCGTTACATGGTTGCAAATCACCCCACTGCTGTTATTTTATTTACTGTGGTCTGCGGGAGGATTGTTTTCTCTTTGCAAAATTTTTAAGCTCCATGGGCTTTTCTCCTCTACTACGGCGGTCACTTATACCACAGTGCCACATACAGACGGTCTTCACCTTCAGCTTTCTTGCCCAGTCAGGATGCAGTGGGTCTAGAAAGAAGCGGAGACATTTCCAGTCTGCCAGGTCTTTCCCAGGGATACAAAACTGAAGTAATGACTTACATTAGTCCCATCAGTGTGGCTTTGTTCTGTTTTTCTGGCTTTCTTTGATTATTTTTTCTTAAAGATGACATCTGTGGTCATTCTTTTGCACTTCAATTTGTTTAGATGTGGGAAGGATAGAAAAGGTGACCTGACTTGGACGACATCAGAATCAAAATGCACATGTGAACATTTTCCCCTGTGAAATAATATGTATTTTTTTCAAATTCAATAGAAATATCATCGTATCACTATGGCAAAACATATGCTATGAATTTGAGATATTTTCATTGTGGAACTAGGATAGAAGGAAGGCCAATAGAAACGGTCATTTTAAAATCTCAAGGGAAAGAAATGTCTGTGAGTGTAAGTTTTCTTTTGCACAAGTTTCTTAGGGTATTTATAAAACGTGACTCCTTCTTCATTGGACAGACGGGAAGGGGGGGAGGAGAAAGCAAGTAAGCCTGGAAAAGAAAAAGTAGCTTATCTCTCCATGGAAATACTTGGCTTACTTTGGTAAAGAACAATTCAGACAGAGCTGCAAGTTCTGCAGTAGGGCAGCTGGGGAGGAGTGAGACTCACTTTACAGTGACCAGAGGAGCAGAGGCATCTTCTACTTAGACAATTTTATTGTCACGACTAGGAGGTTGAAAGAGGAACTTGCAATAAGTGTGCCCAATTTGAGAAAAATAAAACAGTGAAATTCACCTCTGACAAATGCACGGAGGTATTTACTAGGTGTTTGAGCAGGTAATTAGTACCCAAACCAGGTTTCAGGAAATAGTCCTGGTCACCTCAAATGAAGACTATATAATGAGCTGAAGAGCTTTATTTTCAATGGATGATTTACTCAGGACAATAGGCCAAACAGAACTGGGTAAAGGGTTTACAAATGGTAACTTGAGAAGCAGTGGGCTTTCTAAACTGGAGTTCAGTGCTGTTCTCTTCTCTTCAATCTCTCCCCTTTTCCCTCCACAAAATACACACATACCATAACTTTTCTTGAAAAGCTGGAATAAAATTTTTCCAGGTTTCCAGGTTTAGGGAGAGTAAAAGAAATAATAGACGCCAATTGCCTGTTGGCGTCTAGACCCAAATAGTTTTAGGTTATTTCGGGGTAAAACTTTCGTGATTACATTTTAGCTTACTTTCTAAAGCTCGGGTATGGAGTCTTATTGAAGAGTTTCTGATACTGGGGGACAGGTGACGGCTGGGAAGATGACCCATTCTTTTCAAAGGCTGTTCCAGAAGACAGACAACACTAGGGACCGATGCTAACCATGTACAAAATAGTCCAATATTTCTTACTCACAAGGTTACATGTTTTTGTTGATTTAAGAAAGGCTCCTTACCCACAGGCCCTGTGTTTTGTGGTGTTGTAAGCGTCGTTATTTCTAGTAAAAAAACAAACAAAAAACATTATCTGCAATAGTAACTCTGATAACAAGTAACAGTAGTTAACTTTCACCAGCTGAGTCACTTGTTATATATGGATAGATGACTCTTAGTTCATTATAATCCAAAATGTTTGCATTTACAGTTAAACTCCCCTCACCCCTTTGCATTTAAGGCAAAAGAAGGTAACTTTCTTTATTTTAGAAACTAGAAAATAGATTCAGAGAGTTCAAATTGACTGCCCGAGGTCATCCAGAGTCAGAGATTGGACAAAAACCAATATTTTCTAATTTTGACTCTTTTCCTAGGGCATTAAGCTATCTTCTTACCGGATTAAGAATAAGAGAACAGCTTTCAAGTGCAGTGTCTACTGAGGCATGCTTTCTGTCATTATGTGCTCCAACAAACTATTAATTACGATTGTTTTGCGCTGTTTACCAGTTCTGGTGATGTCAGATCATTGTCTTGGATTCTGTTAGCCCCTTGGGATGGCAGAAAATTTTGTTGACTCTGTTGCCTGTGGTTTGAGCATCTGTTCTAAATCATGATTGCAGCTGCCATTTGGAAATCCATATTCTGACACTGTTACCAGAATTGTACTTTAAAAATGCATTAAGCTTTTGGTGGGTCACCAGCCCTTTCATGAGCTCTCCTTAAATTTACAGGAAGTCCACAGGGGGGCTCCATTTTGGAGTTGAAGGGTATAGGTTAGAAGAGGGAGGCAGTTGCACCTTTATTCTCTTCCTCCGGCATCACAGAAGCTGTTTCGTTTCAGAGGTCTGGGACAAGACACTGGGATGTGTGATGTGATGGCCAAGCACCAGGCCTTCAGAAGGAGTTGGAAGCAGGAATAAAAGCATAGGTGTCCCCAGGCACCCTTTCCAAGTCCCTCTGGAAGGCACACTGGGTGCCATTCATGGCCTGACTAATACTCAGCGTGCATGGAACTACGGAGGACTTTCAAAAGATATCCCATTTTGAGATGAGTATTTGCTTTTGAAAAATAAGCCTTAATGTCACACTTCGCACTTTCCAGAGCTAAGTCTTAGTTCTTCAATATCCCTAATTATCCGTTGTTGTTTAGGCTGCTATGTCCTTGAAGGTTAAAACCTTTTTCTGAAACAGAGCGTTTAGTAGACATAAAGGCATGGAGAGCTGTGTGTGGCCTGCAGCGTGTATAAACATCCGCCATAACCATCACGATTCTGTGATCACATGTCTTTTGCTGATTGCCATTCCAGGCACTGGAGATCCACTAAAGATTACGGTGCTGGGTCCTGCCCTTGAGTTGTTTATAGTCACCTAAAATAAACAGATAGGTTAATGGGTCGTCCTAGGGAGACAGATACTGGTAGGAGTATGCAGAAGATGTTGTGGGACCAATTGGGAGGGGCAGGCAGATTTCCTGGGCCCCACCCTGGATTTTCTAGATCCCAAAAGTTGCGGCCTAGGATGCCATGTTTTCAAAAAGCTCTTCAAGCAATTCCAAGGTAGCCTTGGGGCGTTTGCTTAGTCTAAATTAGTCTGAAAGAAAGTTCTGAGAAAACTCTCCTACAAGTGTTGATGTTAAAGTTGGAATCTGGAAGAATGAAGATTAGCTCAGGCCGAGGGAAAACTGCTTAAAGAAAGGTATGAAAGAGCCTCTAATGTTTGGAGAGCTGCCAGCAGTGAGTTGCCCACCCTAGCAGAAAGGTCTTGTGGAAATGGTGTACAAAGGTCGGGTGACCATATACATCATTTCTCAAACCAGGACATGTTTGTTTTCAGGTTAATATTAAGTTACATTGCTGCGTCTGTAAGGTAAAGTCCAAAATCTGAGTTGTGGTTGAGTTTTTCACCTAGGAAGTGCGCATATAGCCCTCCGTTGAACCCTATAGATGAGAACTAATCAAGCCCCTCCCCTCCTTTTTGAATTTAATTGTGCTTTTGTCTTGGGTGGGCATGTAGTTGTTGATCTACTATTTTCAGGTAAGTATTGAGTACATGAGATGATTACTTTTCTATTCTTGAGACACTTAGGAGAATGTTCTCCAAATCCCTTCAATCCCTAAATGCAAACGATGCAAAGTCTCTATCTTTCTGTAAGGCTGAATGGTCCGTGGCGTACACATAGCACAGTTAATTAACCCATTCTTGGTTTGACGGGCACATGGGTTGTTTCCACACGTTTGCAACTGTGAATTGTGACACATTTTAGAGTGAAAGGGAGTGTTCTTAGTAATCACACGAGGAGACAGGCACTCTCCACAGGAGACGCTGAGAGGGCACGCCTGAGCTCTGAAGAGATGCTGAGGATCCTTCCAAAGGTGGAGCAGTTTGAGTATTGCCCAAGAGTGGGATGGGCTGATGACAAGATCAGATCTATGTTTTATTTTTTTTTTGCAGTTTTTGGCTGGGGCTGAGTTACCACCTCCGGCATATGGGGCCAGCGCCCTACTCAGTTGAGCCACAGGCACTGTCCCAGATCTATGTTTTAAAGTTTTTACTACCACTCTTCTCTATAATTGAAATGTGCTGGAGGCTGACGCGGGTGGGTAGGGCCCAGGAGTTTGAGGTCACATGAGTGTTATGGCATGGCACTCTACCCAGGGCAACAGAGTGAGACACACACAAGAAGAAAGAGATGTGCCGATTTTGAAGAATAGTTCATATTTCTACAGTGTCTTTGAATATGTCATTTAGCTTTGTTTTTTGTAAGGATCCTGATGCTAAAAATACACTTAGCAATTAAAATCAGACATAAAGGCAGGTCCAAAGCATCTCCAGGACTAATAACTGGTCTTAGAATAACACCATTTCATTTTTATAACAATATCTATCTATGAGCATGAGTATATATATCTTATAACAATGAACATTCATTATGTATTATTATTATTGAGGCAGAGTCTCACTCTGTTGCCCTGGGGACAGTGTCATGGCATCATACTTCACAGCAACCTCAAACTCCTGAGCTCAAGTGATTCACCTACCTCAGCCTCCCAGAGTGCTAGGGTTACAGGAGTGAGCCCCCACGTGTGGCCTACTTACTTATTTATTAAATACCCAACATCTGGTGTTCACTCCTGTAGGTATGGGGAAACAGTGACCGAGGCACACAAGATCACTGTCTTTACAATGTAGTGAAAGAGATAGATGACTGTTAAATAAATATGTAATATAGTTTTAGCTGTTGGTGTTGAAAAAAATCTAATAAAGGCTTACTTGGTGCAGGTGGCTCCAGTGGCTAGGGCACCAGCTACGTCCACCTGAGCTGGCGGGTTCAAATCCAGCCTGAGCTGCCAAACAACAGTGATGGTTACAACCAAAAAATAGCCGGGCATTGTGGTGGGTGCCTGTAGCCCCAGCTACTTGGGAGGCAGAGGCAGGAGTATTGCTGGAGCCCAGGAGTTGGAGGTTGCTGTGGCCTACTGAGAGCCACAGCTTGAGGCTCTGTCTCAAAAAAAAAAAAAAAATCTAATAAAGGTAATAGGTTGGGGAGTTGAATACTGACCAGTGTTAGGTACATGGTATTTTAGTTAATTCATATAGAGCTAGCATTTGGGGGGTATTTTTTTTTGAGACAGAGTCTCATTCTGTTGCCTAGGTTAGAGTGCTATGGCATCAGCCTGGCTTATAGCAACGTGGAACTCTTGGGCTCAAGCAGCGATCCTCCTGCCTCAGCCTCCCGAGGAGCTGGGACTACACAACACCCAGCTATTTTTTGGTTGCAGTTGTCATTGTTGTTTAGCAGGCCTAGGCCAGGCTCGAACTTGCCAGCTTAGGTGTATGTGGCCAGTGCCCTACTCACTGAGCTATAGGCACTGAGCCAGCTTTCGCTCTCTTCCTTTTCTTTTCTTTTCTTTTCTTTTCTTTCCTTTCCCTTCCCTTTCTCTTCCCTTCCCTTCCCTTCCCTTCCCTTTCTCTTCCCTTTCTCTTCCCTTCCTTTCCTTTTCTTCCTTTCTATCTTTATTTTGTAAAAAAACTGAAATTTATTTTAAAATTTTCCTGTAACTATAAATCTATAAATATTATGTTTCTTCTGGATTGAAATGTCATTGCAATTATTATATATATATATATTTTTTTTTTTTTTGCAGTTTTTAGCCAGGGCTGGGTTTGAATCCGCCACCTCTGGCATATGGGGCCGGCACCCTACTCTGTTGAGCCACAGGTGCTGCCATCATTGCAATTATTAATAAAGAATGTTCAATTTTGTGGGGCACAGTGGCTCACACTTGTAATCATAACACTCTGGCAAACTGAGGCAGGTGGATTGCTTGAGCTATGGAGTTCAAGACCAGCCTGAGAAAGAGCAAGAACATGTCTGTACTAAAAATAGAAAAACTAGCTGGGTGTTCCAGCGGGTGCCTGTATTCCCAGTGACTTAGGAGACTGAGGCAAGAGGATTGCTTAAACCCAAGAGTTGGAGGTTGCTGTGAGTTATGATGCCAGGGCAGTGTACCCAGGAAAACAGAGGGAGACTCTGTCTCAAAAAAAAAAAGTTCAATTTGACCAGATAGTGTAATTTTACAAATTTCATTATAATTATCAAACATAAAAAGGGAAATCATATTGTAAAAACCTCCTTAAATGGATGGACAGGGATTTTTGTTTTTGCTTTTTAGTTTTTTTTTTTTTTTTTTCCTTTTTTTGAGACAGTCTCTCTTTGTCACCCACTAAAGTGCTATGACCTCAACCTAGCTCATAGCAAGCTCAAACTCCTGGGATCAAGTGATCTTTCTGCTTCAACCTCCCAAGTAGCTAGAACTACATGTGTCCACCACTATGTCCAGATAATTTTTCTATTTTTAGTAGAAATGGGATCTTGCTTTGCTCAGATTAGTCTCAAACTCCTGAGTTCAAGGCATCCTCTTGCCTCGGCCTTCCAGAGTGCTAGGGTTATAGGCCTGAGCCACGGCACCGAGCTCTACCGGGATTTTTTTTTTGGAGATAGAGTCTTACTTTGTTGTCCTGGGTAGAATGCAGTGGCATCATGGCTCACAGCAACCTCAAACTCTTGGGCTCAAGTGATCTTCTTGTCTGAGCCTCCAAAGTAGCTGGGACTATAGGCTCTCACCACAAAGCCCAGCTAGTTTTTTTAGAGACAAGGTCTCACTCTTGCTCTGGCTGGTTTTGAACTCCTGAACTTAGGTGAGCCACCTACCTCAGCCTCCCAAAGTTCTAGGATTACAGGTGTAAGCCACTGCACCTGGCCTTGGGATTGTTATTATTTATTTTTATTTATTTTATTTTATTAATTAGTTTATTTTTTGAGATAGAGTGTCACTATGTCACCCTTGGTAGAGTGCTGTGGCATCACAGCTCACAGCAACCTCAAACTCCTGGGCTTAAGCGATTCTCTTGCTTCAGCCTCGTAAGTACCTCAGACTACAGACGGCCACCACAACACCTGGCTATTTTTTGTTGCAGTTGTCATTGTTGTTTGGCAGGCCCATGTTAGGCCTAAGCTAAAGTAGAAAAATACCAGTTAACTCCTGGCAAATTTCTGGGCTGCAAGCCCTCAACAAAATGGAGTAAGTCTGGTTCACTCCCAAGATAGATGGGAAAGTACTCACTAACTTCTTGCTTGACTAACTCCCCTGAGAAACCAGGAAGTACCAACTATTCCCGGACTGACCTTTAAGAAATATCAGGTGGGAAAATATTAAAACAAAGAGGTATGACATATAGCTAATTGCAAAATTCTGTTTCTGTACAACGCTATCTTGCTACCCTCCCCGGATACACCTGGACAGCCTGCGTGCCAGCCAGGATGCAGACCAGGCCTTAAAAACCAGGCCCCTTAAGCACTTGGGGCAACTCTCAGAAACCCTATGTTGAGACACAGAGGCAATCTCTGGCTGCTCTTCAATAAAGGGACTCTGCTATGAATTTGGCTTGTGTGGCAGTGTGGTCTTTGTGGAACTCCTGGGCACAACACCTGGGCTAGATTCGAGCCTGCCAGCTCCGGTGTATGAGGCTGGCACTCTAGCAGCTGAGCCACAGGCACTGAACCTATTTCTTTTTTTCTTTTTTTAATTTCAGATTAATACAAAGGTACAAATGATTAAGTTACATTGTTTGTATTTGTTAGGTAAAGTTCAAGTTGTAGTCGAACTCTTCACCCAAGGGGTGTGCTGTGATTTCAGATTTTTTTCATCCCAAAATGTCTTTGAATGCCTTGGAGCCATAAGTCACATTAAGTAGGATGCAGGATATGCCAAGAGCACAGTCTATCTAGCAATTAGATAATTGTCAATTGTAATTGACACAATTTGTAAAATAGCACATTTGTTGTCCATGAAGAAATCTCAAAGAGTAGGCTATGAACCTTGTGTATGGTGTAGTGACCCCAAAGAAAGCTACAACAAGAGTAGAGAGATGGGGATCTAACTGTGATGCTGCAGTAACCAGGCACATGCCCGGGCATGTTCCTCAACCAAGAACCCAATGGGGTTCCCTCATCTGCTACCCTTCAGGCCTAGAAATATGCAAGGGAAAGTGCTTCGAAAAACAAAATGATAGACCCACAGAACAATGATTACATTCCCAGGACTTTCCCCTAAATCTATTTGGCCAATAACAAAATGGCCTGGTGAATGATAAGTTCCATTTTTGAGGTTTAAATACTACAATAGACCCAAACACACACAACCATGTAAGTGATAAATAACTGTAAACTTCTCTCTTTTAGCTAAACAAGGTATTTTTACCCTTCAGTATGTTTTGCCTATGAACTTCAAAGGCTATCTTGGGAGAAGACATTACTCTTCAAGCTATTTCCAGGGGAGATAATTGTGGGCTGCTTTCTTTTTAGTCATGAGGAAAAACCAAATGTGTCTGAAAATATTTAAAAAAACGAACATAGAGAGGAAAGAAAAGAAGGATGGAAGGAAGGTAAGAAAGAAAATCTATTTGTGTATGGCCATTGGGGTTTCTGTGGAGCGACTTAGTTTCAGTCTGGCCAGCTGTGTTCTAGCAATGCTTCCTGTCGTAAGTGCTGGATGGAAGAGCCCAACTGGGTTCCATGTGGCAATCGGAGTGCTTGGCAGAAAATTTCTAGGGCAGAGTAATACCCCCTAACACCTGAAAACGCTGAGGAGCTGTCCTTTTAGGCTTGCCCAGCAAAGCACTTTCCCCCGACAGGCACTTGGGCTCCTGGACTGAACTTTCCCATCTGATCATCATTGTCTCTGCAGACCAGGGAGGGGAGCCGCGCGGAGAGCAGGGAGAGTCCGATCAGGAAGAGTGGTGCCTTCTGGGCAGGCTGTGAAATGTAGGACTAGTTGTGGAAAAATCAGTTAACCTAGTGGGTGGCTGTAGCTTTTCAAAATGGGTCAGTACGGTCTAACCTTCTTTCCTAACTTTTCAGTTCACAGTTTTAAATTTTTATGTGGTTTTCTTCCCAAGAAAAGCATGTATGTTATGGAAAGAAAGGAAACGAGAATCAAAGTGATCAAAAACATCACTGTCAACAGCAATCTTTTAGACTGGAAAAAGGAAGGTTCTACGAGAGGAGTTTGAAAGGAAGGGAAGAAATCTCACTGCTGTCTGACACTACTACGACTGAATCAAGAGTAAAGGAGAAATTAATTATTGCAACATTCTTCTTCTTAAAATCTTCCCTTTACTTTAACAGGACTGCAAACATCCCTTCTGTTTTTCAAGGAGGATTCAAGATCTTTCCCTGTGGGACTTAACAGGATGGATGGGGCAGCTGGGAAGAGCACATAGGCTCTGAGCTCATGTTATTGGGTTTGAATTCCCTCCTCTCTTCTTCCCAGCTCTGAGCCAAGGAGAGGTTACTGATTCTCTTTAAGCCTCAGTTTCCCCATGGAGAAACCATTACGTAGGATTTAATGAGATTCCACTGGGAAAAAAACATGCAAAGTAATTAACATCTCACATTTAGTGAGTTACTAGGTATTAATTCCCTTTCCCTTTCTTCCTTTTCTTTCTTATTTGATAACACACTCACATGTTCTTTGTAAATATTTTTCAAAGGCAGTCCCAGGAAAGAATTTTGATTTGAGGTTTGCATAGCTAAATCTTTGAAGTCTCCCAAACTTCAGGGTATTTTCAAGGCAAAAGGTAGAAGTTGCCGAATAGTAAGTAATTCATTAGGCTACAAGCTCTGTACATTTGGGACACCTTTGCACATGTTTATGTAAAGCTATGCATTCACATTTATTATGAACAGATAGCTAGTTTTAAGTTATATGCATTTACTTTTTCACTTAATTCTCACATATCCTAAAATGGATGGTCTCTCGTCACATTATATTATATTATATTATATTATATTATATTATATTATATTATATTATATTATATTATATTGATGAGGTGTTGCGCAGGCTGGTCTCAAACTACTGGCCTAAAGTGATCCTCCCACCGCAGCCTCCCAAAGTGCTAGAATTATAGGTGGGAGCCTCTAGTCCCATTATAAAGGTGAGAAAACTAAGGCTTAAGCTCTTAAACACTGTATAGCCTTCTCGGAATCTGGTGCATAGTAAATATTCAATAACCGATTAACAGTTGCATGAATCAATTACTCTTTTACATTTGTAAGCTGCTTTTACTTTACACGTCCTTTTCACATGTTGAATCTTGTTTGATCCTCCCTTCAGACGAGCAAATCATTCTTTCTTTCTCTTCCAGATTGAGAGGAACCTTATTGCATTTATTTAGATAGAACTGCATATCTTAAAATACTAACAGTTTTGAGGAGAGGAAGATGTGTTTTCCGGTTTGGTCATGGGACTGGTAAAGCCTTCCAAAGGTGGGAGGGAGGAATTGGCAGGAGCCGGCCCAATTCTAAACAGCCCAACCCTGCTGCTTACCATGCCCGCTCCTTGCTAAGAGTAAAGGGTCAAATGACAAGACAAAGGATGAAAGTCTGTCTGATGTTAAAGTCTGCCTTGGCGTCCTCTTAATCTTGTCATAGGTCATTTATATTAAATTAATGTAATTACTTAAATAGCGGATGTGTATTACAAATAGACGAATCACTCTGGATGCCAACTGTAGAAATTAAACAAATTGAAAGTGTTTAGCTCAAAGGTTTTTTCTTCTTCTCTTCTTCTCCACCTTCTTCCTCTCCTTCTGTGTCTCTTCCTGAACACAGGCAGCCAGAGATTCAGGCCCCCAGATTTTTCTCTGCAGAGTGTACTTTACCTTTTGGACGGGACTTTAAAGACTTTAAACAGCTTGAGACTTATAGTTTGCCACAGGAGCATGTAGCAAATTCCTGTTTCTACTTTTTGAACCAGGAGCTGGAGTACAAGAGCCCCGCGCAGGAAGTCGCAGGTGGTGGGAAAGGGGAAACAAGGTCATTTTCAACCACGTACATTGAGGTTGTATCTTTAAAGTCAATTCTAAATTTAATTGAAAGCCGAGGGCAGAGAAGCCAAGATCGGAGCAATGTGGTGATTTATTCTGAAGCCTGTAAGAAGTCATGCAGCTGAATGTGGGATGAGCTGGGGCTTTAATAAAAATGGCACCGGGGAAGCCAGCGGGAAGAGGCACAAGAATGGAACTGGGTTAGATGAAGGATCTCCAGGACTGAAAGGGAGCAGGGGTCTGAGAGAGCAGTGTTTGCCCAAACTCTGCTGTTTTTACCATGATGGATGCACGTAAGTAATCCACATCAAAGGAAAAACCAGGATCAGACAGAAGCCACCAAGACTCTGTAGACAGTGAATTTTGCATGAAATCATTAAGGTTTCCAAATTGCAGAAAGGCTGTGGAACAAATGGCAATAAAAACTCATCTAATATTATTTCTAGCTGAAATTTAGCTGAAGAAAAATGACATGTTCCTTTATTAAAGCGCTACAGGACTCGACAGCAAAGCCCCCACACATTTCTATGGGTGTTATTCTCTATTATATTGGACCATTGCTACAGAAAATACGAAATGAGTTCTTGGAATCAAATCTTCTCTATTGACAAGTAGTTTAGGAACAATTTTTCCAAGTTGAAAAAAAAAAAAAGAAAGAAAGAAAAAAGGAAGCAGTAGCATTTTTGCAGATGTTATATAAGAGAATTGGGCTAGAAGTTGTACTTTTCAGGTTCTCGGCTTCCCGACCCAAGGGAGGGGCTAATTATCTCTCCAGTGGTGGAGATTTGTCTCTTCAACTCCAATTTTTATAGGCTCTTTCCTTTAGACCAACTTCACATCATAGTCATTACGACTGTGATTGGCCAATGGCTCACCCTGTAATCCTAGCTCTCTGGGAGGCTGAGGCAGGTGGATTGCTGGAACTCAGAAGTTCAAGACCAGCTTGAGCCAGAGCAAGACCCTGTCTCTAAAAATAGCTGGGTGTTGTGGTAGTGGGCACCTGTAGTCCCAGCTACTTGGGAGATTGAGGCAATGGGATCACCTGAGCTAGAGTTTGAGGTTACTGTGAGCTACCATAATGACATGGCACTCTACCCGGGGTGACAGAGTAAAACTCTATCTATAAATAAACAAATACATTGATTTGTGGCCAGGCACAATCCTGTAATCCCAGCAATTTGGGAGATGGAGCTGGGAGGATTGCTTGAGCCCAGGAATTTGAGAGCTGCCTGGACAACATAGTGAGACCCAATCTCTAAAAATTAGTTGAGTGGGGGGTGCCTATGGCGCCGGCCCCATATACTGAGGGTGGGGGGCTTTAAACCCAGCCCTGCCAAACTGCAACAAAAAAATAGGCAGATGTTGTGGTGGGCACCTATAGTCCCAGCTACTCAGGAGGCTGAGGCAAGAGAATCGCCTAAGCCAGGGAGTTTGAGGTTGCTGTGAGCTGTGTGATGCCATGGCACTCTACCGAGGGCGATAATGTGAGACTCTGTCTCTACAAACAAACAAACAAACAAAAAAGAGTTAGCTGAGCATAGCAGTGCACGCCTGTAGTCCCAGCTACTTGGGAGGCCAAGGCAGGAAGAGTGCTTGAGGGCAGGTGTTAGAGGACATAGCTACAACTAAGCCACTTACTCTAGCCTGAGTGACAGAGTAAGACCTCGTCTCTAAAATAAATGAACAAATCACATGTGTATCTCTACCTGGTATCTCTGTGTGTAGCTGTGCTTTTTTGTGCTATATGGGAAGGACTAGATAGGAATAATAGAAACTTAAAAATAATCCATAAGTTGAAGTACTGAAACTCTGAATGAAGTTTCCTCTAATTATTTCCTTTATGCTTGTTACAATATTTGTGCGATAGGTTAACATAGTAAGGAAGAAATGTGCCAGTGGAGAGGAGCAAATGAGGGAGAAAAAAGCTGTGCGAGCCAATTCTCTGGAAACAAGCAGTGCTGTATATGTCAGACATTTAGTTTTCTAGGTGCAAAATCCACACCAAAAAATGCTCTTGCATGTAAGTTTATGAGATTCTAAAGTAAAAAACTTGGGTTCCAATCCTGTTGTCTGTGGCTGAGTCTCCCTGGCTTTCAACCTCTTCATCAATGAATGGGATTGTACACTTCTCTGACCTAATTAATTTTACTAAGCTGTAAGGGGCAGGTTCAAGTGAAGCACTTGTGTGAAAACAAATGTTATTTTAAGACTCTAAATCTGCATTTTACAATTAGATAATTGTATTTGATAATTGATATTTGATATTTGAAAATTAGAATTACCTTGATTAGGCATAGAATTTCCAAATGTTCTAGGGGAGCCCCTGCATAATAGTGCTAGTTCTGATATAACTGGTGGTGTTTAATTGGCTTCTTGCAAGGAGTCAGGATAGAGCCATGGAAATTTAGGCATGGCCTTTGGTGTCAGATATTACTTAAGTTCACTGAGCTTCAGTTTCCTGTTCTGTAAAATGGGGACAGTAAAACCTACCTTTCAGGATTGCTGAAAAATTAGGAATAATATATATAAAGCAGCAAGCACAGAATTGGCCGCACAATAAACGCTTCATTTATGGTTGCTATGATTGATATAACAGGATTAGTTTTTGTTTTTTTTTTTTTTTTTGAGACAGAGTGTTACGATGTCACCCTGGGTAGAGTGCCCTGGCATCCCAGCAACCTCAAGCTCTTGGGCTAAGATTCTCTTGTCTCAGCCTCCTGAGTAGCTGGGACTACAGGTGCCCACCACAACACCCGGCTATTTTTTTGGTTGCAGTTGTTATTGTTGTTTAGCTGGCCCAGTCTTGGCTCAAACCCACCACCTTTGGTGTATGTGGCCGGTGCCCTACTCACTGAGCTATGGGTGCCGAGCCAGGATTAGTGTTTTTAAAAACTAATCTTCCTCTTCTTCAGCTCTCTAGTTTGTGTTACATACTAACACAAGGATATGCTGCTTAGAATCCCCTGCCACACCGTTCTTTCAGTCCTTAGGAAAATTTCCTAACTCAGAGGTCTGTGGTCAGGTCAATACCATGGTCTTCTAAGGGATTCTGTTTGCTGATGATTCTTTCTGAAATGCCACTTAACAAACACAGTCAAGACAAAGTTTAGTTTTACCAGCAAAGTGGGACTTTGCAATAAACTATCGGTCTAGAGAGAAGGCTGCAGCAAGTCAAGGACGTGTGCTAGCCCATACCAGAGGAAAGATACACACAGTCAAAAGATTTGTGTCATATTATGCTTCTGGTTAATTATTCAGAAACATGTCTTGGGTGCCAATTATACATTGCCTAGAACTGGACCAGCTCAGGACAGGAAGCTGAAAGGCAATGTGCACGGTAGTCACTTTTAAGGACTGGGAGTGGGAGGGAGACATAGATCTGAATCCTAGCTCCAATGCTCGCCAGCTGAATGACCCTGTGCAAGCTGATCGATCTCTCTGAAAGTAAGTTTTCACACTTATACTTTGGATAAAAACAAAATTCATAGAAGAATTAATTGAGGGCCCAGTGCAGTGGCTCATGCCAGTAATTCTAGCACCTTGGGAGGCTGAGGTGGGTGGATTGCCTAAGCTCAGAAGACCAGCTTGAGTAAGAGCAAGACCCCGTCTTTACTAGCTGGGCGTTGTGGCCAGTGCCTCTAGTCCCAGCTACTCAGAAGGCAAGAGCATTGGTCGACCCCAAGAGTTTGAGGTTGCTGTGAGCTATGGCACTATGGTTCTCTACCCAAGGTGACAGAGACCCTGCCTCCAAAAAAAAGTTAATTGAGAAAATAAAATAAATTAAAGGGACTGGTATGGCACACGATAATGCTTGGAAAATGCTAATTTTGCCTGTTACTAGTAATGATGAGAAAAAGAGTTCGTGCTTAGCACAGCAGCAGGTAAAAATGCACAGAGGTGAAGTGTATACTCAAGTCCTTCTGCTGCTTCAGTATTATAAAGGCAGAAATGATGGAGCCCGTGTGCAGAGAAATGTTGAAACTGCACCTTGAAAGACGGGTAGAAATTCTCTAAGAGGGAAAGGGAGAGAAGGTGCTGAGGCGGAGAAGAAGGCAGAAGGCCACACCCCGCCGCCCACGGGGATGGGAGCCCGAGGCTGGGCAGAGACCTTGTCCCATGTCTTGAGCACAGAACTGTCATGGGGTAAGAAAGGTGGGACATGGCACGGAACATTGTGACTGGCTTTGTACACTCACATGCCACTGAGGAAAGATGTCTTTGTTCTCGAGCGAGAGAAAGACAGTGAAGTTCTGCTGTGTAGCCTCCATTGTCCCTCCAGAGTCTCTGTTCACTCACCTCCACCTGCTCCTGACCGCCGGGCCCTGACCTCTTGTAGATAACATTACTGAGCTTCTTCGTTCTCTGACTTCCAGAAGGGTTCAGCCAATGGGGGCACAAGGAAGAAAACAAAAAATGGGAGACTGACATTGACGTTTTATTCCCTTGACAGAAGATGCCAGCCCCTGCCAGGCAGCTCTTCCCACCGGCTCTGACTCCCTGGGATTGGGGAATCTCTCCTGCTTCTTGTGGCTTATGAAAGAGAGGTGATAAAAAAATGCCTCGATGACAACAGCATTAAGGTATGGAACTATCTTCCAATTTTTTTATTTTTAAGAAAGAGTCTTACTCTATCACTCTGGGTAGAGTACTGTGGTGTCATCATAGCTCACAGCAACCTCAGTCTCTTACGCTCAAGAGATCCTCTTGCTTCAACCTCTCAAGCACAGGTGCCTGCTACGACACCTGGCTAATTTCTCTCTCTCTCTCTTTTTTTTTTTTTTTTTTTTTAGCAGAGAGAGGTCTCATTCTTGCTCAGGCTGGTCTTAAGCTCCTGAGTTCAAATGAGCCACCATGCCCAGCTCCAGTTGTTTACAAATGGTCTTTTACAAACTTTCCTCAAATTACTCAATTTGAAGTAGTAAATGTTCCCAGCCAGACCTCTGATGGATACATAACTTAAACAATAAAATCTGTGTCCCTGTGGGGGAGGACGAAAGCAAAGGGACCATGACACTAATGCCATAGATGTGAAGTTCTAGGACATGCGATTTATCTATAAAAATATAATGGTCTGTCCATTCCTTTGTGGCTGCTGATCTGGAACCGACTGGAGACCCAGCATGGCTTCTTGGAGAGCGGCCTCAGCTGGGTCACTCACAAGGAGGCTGAAGGACAACACTGTGAAGCACTGTTCCTGTCTTCATGGGTAGAGTGGCCTCAAGGAGAAGGCCTTGAAATAACCCGTCTCACGTCAAGATAGTTCTTATTAGAATAGGAGCCACCGTGGGTGACTGATGAGACACACTTAGCAGAAGTCACTCCTTCCCACGTGTGGATTTCTGCTCCAAGGAGCCCATGAGTTTCTGTTCTCCAAGTCTGCTCCTCACCTCACCTGAGGCCTGAGGGCCCAGTGGCTGTCTCTCCTCTCACTCCTGTGTTATAGGAAAGGTGAGATGTAGCGCAGTACTTTTGTACTTTTTACTTTCCAGGGGTGTGAATTTTACCTTTAATTATGTAACAAAAATGTGTTTCCTATTGCTGAAGTTTTAGACAGAGTTCTAAGTTTTGACTTTGGCTGAGCAGTCATCACAGTGGAGAGAAGACCGGGTTGGACCTCGGAGGGGTAGCTGGAAGCATTTTATGCAATAATCTTTTGTTATTGAGAGCTGTGTGCGGAGAGCCCTGCTGGCCTTTGGGGGGAAACAAAGTGAAATGGGGGTTTACTATGGGAAGGAAAGTGAGACCTCTACATGAGTTTGTGCGGGGATGAAGGAACTTTTACAGGAATTTAGAAGATAAATACATGAAATCATGTTCTGTGAACTGAACCTTTGAGAAAGACAGTGTTTGAATTGGATCTTTTTTTTTTTAAATTGAGGTAGAGTTTCACTTTGTCACCAACAGTAGAGTGTCGTAGCATCATAGCTCACAGCAATCTCAAACTCTTGGGCTCAAGCGATTCTCTTGTCTCAGCCTCCCTCCATACTAGCTGCAACTACAGGAGCTTGCCACAATGCCTGCCTATTGTTTTTGTTTGTTTGTTTGTTTGTTTTTTGTTTAGTAGGCCCAGGCTGGGTTTGAACCCACCAGCCCAGGAGCATGTGGTCGACACACTAACCACTGAGCAAAAGGTGCCCATCCTAAATTGACTCTTTTTTTTTTTATTATTAAATCATAGCTGTGTACATTAATGTGATCATGGGGCACCATACACTGGTTTTATAGGTCGTTTGACACATTTTCATCACACTGGTTAGCATAGCCTTCCTGGCATTTTCTTAGTTATTGTGTTAAGACATTTATATTCTACATTCACTAAGTTTCACATGTACCCTTGTAAGATGCACCGCATGTGTAATCCCACCACACACCTTCCCTCCACCCATCCTCCCCGCCCCCTCTCCCTCCCCTTATTCTTAGGTTATAACTGAGTTATAGCTTTCATATAAAATCCATAAATTAGTTTCATAGTAGGACTGAGTACATTGGATACTTTTTCTTCCATTCTTGAGATACTTTACTAAGAAGAATATGTTCCAGCTCCATCCATGGAAACATGAAAGAGGTAAAGTCTCCATCTTTCTTTAAGGCTGCATAATATTTCATGGTGTACATATACC